>RJWM01015061.1:0-48807 GCA_004363535.1 Dasyprocta punctata
TGGTATTTACACATGTGGGTTTGATATGTCTCACTTATGAGTATGGTCTCAAGTCGTGACCATTTACTTATAAAAGTCTCAATGCAATCTTTCTTAATAGCTGAGTAGTACTCCATTGTATAAAAATACAACTTTTTTTTATCCAGTCTTTGATTGATGGGCACTTGGGTTGTTTCCAAGATCTGACTATTACAAATTGTGTTGCTATAAACGTGGGTGCACAGATATCACTGTGGTATGATGTTTTCTATTCTTCTGGGAAAATGCCCAGAATTGGGATAGCTGGGTTGAATGGGATCTCTAATCCTAGCTTCTTGAGGAATCTCCACACTGATTTCCACAGTGGTTGCACCAGTCTACACTCCCACCAACAGTGGAGAAGGGTTCCTTTTTCCCCACAGCCCCTCCAGCATTTGTTGTCGATTCATTTTTAAATCTTGACCATTCTTTCTGGAGTGAGATGGAATCTCAGTGTTGTTTTAATTTGCATTTCCCGAGTCACCACTGATGTTGAACATTTTTTCTTGTATTTATTTAACATTTGTATTTCTTTCTCTGAGAAGTGTGTATTCCTCTCAGATGCCCATTTTTTTATTGGGTCCTTGAATTTTAGGGGCCTGATATCTTTTAATTCTATGTTTTAGATAGAAGTCCTTTGTCTGATGGACAATTGGCTAAGATATTTTCCCAGTTTGTGGGTTTTCTTTTCACTCTGTTGGAGATTTCCTTTGACATGCAAAAACTTTTTAGTAAGATGAGATCCTAGTTGTTGATTCTGGTAAGTGTTTCCCGTGCAATTTGATTTTTGTTCATGAACTCTCTGCCTACTCCTATGTCATCAAGATTTTTACCTACTCTGTCTTTTAGTAAGTTTAGTGTCTCTGTTTTTATATTCAGATCTTTGATCTATTTTGACTTTATTTTAGTGTATGGTGATAAGCATGGATCTAGTTTTAGTTTATGGTTAACTGGGGTTCTGTATGCCTCAGTTACCTGTATTTCAGATTGTCTTCCCGTATTTGCAAAGTTTTCTGCTATTAATTCTGTGAATAGTCTTCACAGGTCATTAGTATTGACCCCTGCTTTTTCATTTATGCCTATTAATCTTATCTTATGTCTCTTGGCATCGTCTTGCAGCTGTTGAATTGTTGTTTCTTGGCTCCTTACTATTTTTAAGAGATCTTTTCTTTTGTGGTCATGAGTCCCATGCTGTCTTCAAGATCTGTGATTCTATCTTCAGCTTCATTCAAGTGGTTTTTCAAACTTTCCATGGAGTGTTTCATTTCCTGCATTTCCCTTTGCATCTGTTTCATGCATTCTGTTTGTGTCTTATATTGTTCATTCAAAGTTTCGATCATTTTCTTAAGTTCTTCTATTTTTTTATCTTGCTCTTCTTTAGATACACACATTTCTTTAATAATGATTGCCATTTCATTTTTTAGCTGAGAGTATATTTCTGATTTGAGTTTCTCTATAGCTTTATCAAGCTGTTTCTTTACTGCATTTTCTGTCATTTCAGAAAGTTCAGTTGTATGACTCCCACTGTCTTCCATTTCAGTGTCTCTTGGGTTTGTTCTCAGTGGGCTGGGGGATTGAGACTGCCTCTTGGTCTTTCATTTTTTCATTTTCTTCTAGAACCTGTGTGGCTCTGTGTCCTGCGAGGCTGACCGGGCATTCCCCTGGTGGGTCTTGCTGAGCCACGGGACCCAGTAGAGCTGGATCCTGTGTGTGGCTAGTGAGGTCACCCTCCCGGAGTGTGCGGGTGGAGGCTTTGCCTTAGTGGGTGGGGGCCAAGGCCTCCCAGTCCCAGGCAGCTAGGCAGAGTGTACCCCAGAGTGTGGTACCACCCAAACCCAGAGTTTGACTGCAAGGAAATCAGTGCCTCTGGGGTACCAGACAAGCCTGGGCGAGTCCCAGGCCTACAGTATCAGGGCCTTGCTCCTGGATGGACGTGGCTGCAGCCTATAGGACCAGGTGCACAGGCTGCTCCACTCAAGAGTGGAGCTCGCACATGCCCTGCTCTCTGGTGGGGAGAGCCCAAGCTCTCCAAGGTCCTGTAGCTACCTTGGTCAGTCCCTGATGAGCAGCTCTGGGGTCCTGGGTTGGGCTGGGCTCAGTACCTCTGTGTTCTGTGAGGCTGGCCGGGTGTTCCCCTGGTAGATTGCACTGAGTCGCAGGACCCAGTAGAGCTGGATCCCATGTGCAGCTGGTGACTGTGCCCTCCTGGAGCATGTGGGGGGAGGCTCTGCCTTACTGGGTGGAGGCCATGGCCTCCCAGTCTCAGGCAGCTAGGTAGAGCATACCCTGCAGTGTGGCGCTGCCCAGACCCAGAGTCTGGCTGCAAGGATATCAGCACCTCTGGGGTGCCAGGCAAGCCTCAAGATTCATATTTCTGACTTTATTCATCCTTAAATTGAGATGTACACATATGTCTTTGCCACTAGCTCTTGACAAAAGTATTACTTAGATGTAAAAAATAATTTCTAAAGTCTTCCAATTTTCTTTAATATACTTAAGTTTTTGTAATCAGAGAAGTGCAATAAAAATAAAATTCAACAAATACAGGCCAAATCTGTCTAAAACCACATGATTGTTGAAATAGGTAGGGCTCCATCAAATTCTGTTATCATACATTATATATTTTATAGTTTTGTCTGCAAAAAAATTATGAGGGACTGAGGATTCAGTTTGGTGGTATAGTGCTTTCCTAGAGCAAGCAAGACCTTAAATTCCATCACCAGTATGACAGAGAGACCAAAGACCAAGAGAAAGAAGGAAAGGCAGAGAGAGAAGAAGGGAGGGAGGATGAGACAGGAAGAGAGATACACACACACACAGAGATTTTGAAATTTGTCTTAAAAAAACCACAGATGAGTTGAAAATTATTAGCAGTGGTATCAGAGTACTTTTCATTTCAGTATAGCTCAATCAAATGAATGATTTTCATAAATTTTTCAGTTTCCTGCACTCCTAGTGTCCTCCTAGATCAGCAACACCCTCACTCGATTCCCCACACTGATACTACATCCAATCACAAGCAGTTAAACTGGTGCCTATATTCTTCTGGAGAGTCACATCCAGTGATACAAACTTACTGTAGGACCTGCTATGTATGTGTACCAGAAACATCAATTCTTGAAGGTCTCCCATCATGTTGGAAATTCCAGGATTTGGTGCTCAGGAGTTTATATGTATCCAATATATATCCAAGCTGATGCAAATACCAAGATTTCATCACTCCTATATGAGAATACGGAGAAGGAAAAAAATTTCAGCCCCATATGTTAGGTGATCACTGAAAGTATTCTCTTTATCAGATTTGCATCATAGAACATAACTCTGGTGGCTTCTGGGGAGAATCATAGCCCGGAGACCAATGTAGAAGTTAGGAAAGTAAAAGAGTCCAGACTAAGAAAATTGCTATGAAAAATGAAAAGTAAAGGACTAATATAATTATATATGTAATGTTAAAAAGAATAGAGTGGGAGTTGAGAGTTTCACTCAGTGGTAGAGCATGGCCAGGCATGTGTGAGTTGCTGGGATTGATTCATCACCAGTATCACAAAAATTTTATTTTTTTTTAGTTTTTAAAAGATAAAATTACACCAAACAGAAACTGAACCTAGGTATTACCCAATGTTGATGACACCACCAAGCTTGCAAAGAAGTACATAAAAGCAGGCTTTTATCAGGTTTGGTGGCACATGCCTGTAATCCTAGGACTTCAGGAGCAGAGACAGGAGAATTGTCATGACTTCAAGACTATCCCAGGCTACATAGTGAGTACCAGGACAGCCTGAACTAAATATCAAAACCCTGTCTCAAAAGAAAGAGGAGAGATAGAGAGAGAGAGAGAGAGAGAGAGAGAGAGAGAGAGAGAGAGAGAGAGAACCAGGTTTCTTTTTTTAATTGTGTGTACCAATGCTGATGAAGAGCACATAAGAAAACCAGGTTTCTAAAGGGAAGATAACTAATTAGTAATCCAAGTTGTACATGGAATTTCTCCTCCATATCCTATTGTCATGGAATATCCTCAGATGGAATTTTTAACATAAAACTGCAACAATTACATGGCAGAAGTGCCAAACTATCTATCTTTAAGTTCAAAACGTTCTAATCTAACATTTTAGCAGAGGTGGAAAATTTGTGCAAGGGATAGGATAAAGCTCTGTAAAAATATGATTTCAGCCTTCAACATTTTTCTCCCAATCTTACTAGGAGTCTTTTGCTGCCTTTAGAATGATGAATATAGGTCATTCTGGACCATGGAGGTCAGATTGCTTACCTAAACACTGTAATTCATTCTTCAATAATAGTGTATTTAAACATCACTTCCTCTTATTCATCTGTTAATCCGAGAATACTGAACACTCTATTTGAACATTTATTTTCTTATTAATTATGTTTTTAAAATTTATTTATTTTTTATTTATTTTTTTATTTAAGAGAAAATGGACACAGAAGAAAGAAACAAAAAGGAAAAAAGACAACAACAACAAATCTGATATGATAACATTGTAGATTTACACAATGAGATGGTTGAAATTTGGCAGTAGTTACAATATTGCATATCATTATCTTCATATGGGTTGTTCAGATTGACAGATATAGACATGCAAAGTTTATCAAATCATGAGTATTAACTTTTCTTTTTCAATAGCTAATGCATTTAGTAATATAGTCATTTTAACTGTCCTATGCATACCTATTTATAAGTTTATGTCTTTTTCCTTTTCCCTTCCTTTCTTCCTCCTTTCCCCTTAGAATACCTTTTGTTATCATTAAAATAACTGCCCATATCATCAGGTTTAATATAATCAAGCAAGATAGTCCAGAATGAAACCAATAAAGAATAAAAGAATGGTCATAAAGAAGAGAAACGGAAAACTAAAGGGATCAACAAACAACAACAACATATCCGATACTGTAACATTATAGGTTTATGAAATGTGATGATTGGAATTTTACAGTGGTTGTAACATTGTACATCGTTACCTTCAAGGGGGTTGTTCAGATTGACAGATAAAGACATGTAAGTTTGATCTAGTCATACGAGTATCAACTGTTCTCTCTCACCAGTTAATGCATTTAGTAGTATAGTCTTTTAAACTATCTTATGTATAACCTCATATAAATCTATACCTTTTTCCTTTTCCCTTCCTTCCTTCCTCGGTTCCCCTTGTAGTACCTCTTATTGTCTTCAGAATAATTGCCCTTACCAGTTGGCCTAATATAGTCGAATGAAATAGTACTGAATAAGACCAATAACAAATAAAATAATGCAAGCAATAGATAGTAATGCAACGTTGATTTCTATAATGCCTCATATTATCTTCTAAGTAGTTGCCTATATTGTCTGTTGTAATACAAACAAACTAAGATAGGCTAAAATCCCTCAAAACAGAACAGTGAAAGCAATACCTGGTTTCAAAACAAGGTGTTTGAATATCATTAAAGGCTACCCTAATAAATTTTGTTGTCTTTAAAATAGCTGTCTTAAGCCGGGTGTGGTGGTGCACCCCTCTAATCCCAGCACTCGGGAGGCTGAGGTAGGTGGAGCGTTGTGAGTTCGAGGCTGGCTTGGGCTACAACGCGAGCGCAAGGCCGGCCTGAACTACATAGTGCGACCCTGCCTCAAAAAACCAGGGCCGGGAGTTTGGCTCAGTGCCTTAAGCCTGCCCTGGCAGGCGCAAGGTTGCAAGTTCAATCCCCAGTGCCGTAAAAAAAATAAAATAAAATAAAAAAATAAAATAGCTGTCTTTGTCATCATATATAACAAAGTTAAGCAGGTCAAGGTAGAATAAGATTAAACTAAACAACTCATTAAAAACAATACTGGACTCAAATCCCGATGATGGATTATTCATTTGTCTGCCCCGCTCAGTGATATCGCTCTGTGACTGTTTCTGGAGGTTTGGAATTTTTTTTATCTCTCTCTAAAATGTCTTTCAGGATTCTTTGTAGGGTTGGCTTGGTTGTCATAAATTCCTTTAGTTGTTCTTTGTCATGGAAGTATCTCGTTTCTCCGTTGATTTTGAAAGATAATTTTGCAGGGTACATCAATCTGGGTTGGAAGTGGTTTTCTTTCAGGGCTTGAAATACTTCACTCCAAGCTCTTCTTGACCAGATGGTTTGTGTTGAGAAGCCTGTCGTGATTCTGATGGGTTTTCCTTTGTAGGTAATCTGTTTTTTCTCTCTAATAACTTTTAATAATTTGTTTTTGTGTTGAATTTCTGGAATCTTGATTATTATATGTCTGGGTGTAGGCATATTTTGATCATGTTTAGCTGGAATTCTATATGCTTCACTTCTCTGAAAGTCTCTTCCTGTTCCCATGCTTGGAAAGTTTTTTGAATTTATTTCTGTAAATAGGCTTTTAATCTGATCTGTATTGACCCCTGCTTTTTCACTCACACCTTTTATTCATAAATTATATTTCCTTGGGTTGTCTTGCAGCTGTTGCTCTGCCACTTCCAGGTCTCTTATTATTTTTAGGAGATCTTTCCTTTCTCAATCCCAGGTTTCTAGCCTGTCTTCCAGGTTTGAAAGTCTATCTTTAGTTTCCTTCAGGTGGTTCTGCCAACTTTCATTGGAGTCTTTGATTTCCTGGTAGTCTTTCTGAATCTGTTTCATGCATTCTAAATCTTGTTTTGTTCCTTCCCAGTTTCTCTCCACCTTTCCATCTATGTCTCCTTTAGAGATGCCTAGCAATTCCTTTATTATGTATTTCATTTCTATTCTCAGTTGGGTCAACAGTTCTGCTCTGATTTCTTTTATAACTTCATGGAGTTGTCTCCCCACTTCAGTTGTCATCACCTCAGAGATTTTAATTGTTGGGCTCCCGACCTCTTCTGCATTTGCTTCTTCTGGATTTGCTCTGCTTGAATCAGAGGACAGAGAGTGCCCTCTACCATTCTGTCTTGGCATTTTCCTGGGTTGTTCAGGGGTCTTGTGATTTCTCTGGAGTGAGCCCGTGTTGGTTCGCTGCCCTTCCCCAGCCTGTCTCCGCTCTGCAGATGTCTGGTACAGTGCATAGGGGCAGGGCCGCTGCCTGGGAACCTGTGCTGGCTGTCCATAAAACTTCCCCTATCATCCCTAGGGCGCATGTGGAGCCTTGGTCTCCAGACCTAGCCGGTCACTCTGTCACTCCCGTGTTGGTCCACTGCCTTTCCCCAGCCCATCTCCACTCTGCTGATGTCTGGTACAGTGTGTGGCGGCAGGGCCACTGCCTGGGAACCTGTGCCAGTTGTCCATGAAACTTCCCTTGCCACCTCTAGGGCACACATGCAGCCTTGGTCTCCAGACCTAGCTGGTCACTCACCAGGACCCTCTGGGGCTCGGTCAGAGCAATTTCTTTGGGACCATGCCCAATTAGTTGTGGTTCTGGTCTCAAGATGGATGCCAGTCCCTTGCTCTCCCTCACGGGGGTGGGGGTGGGGGCTGGGACCTGCCATGCACACCCACTCACCTGCTCCAGTCCACCTCGCTCCACAATCCATTGCCACCTCCACCATCACTGCCATGGCTGTAGCACTTTAATTGCACTTTCCCAGGACACTCCCCACCGCTAATTGGGTTTGGCTCTGCCTTTGTTTGGTTACTTCTTTTTTTACTCTTTCTGTGGGCTTCAATTCTCATTTTAGATTCTTCTTCGGTCCAGAGGACCCATCTCCCTCTTTTTTTTCTTCCCTCTGTTATTATATTCCAGCATTTGGATGGTATCTTTCAGGGAGTCCCCCTATCATGGTGTTCACTGTTCTGCCATTTTCCAGGAAGTTCTCTTACTAATTATGAACAGCATAATTCTTTAAACTGGAGGTGGTGGGGTATGCCTCAAAACTTGGGAGGCTGTGGCAGAAAGATCAAAAATACAAGTCCATCCTGGGCAGTGTAACAAGTCAGCAAGACACTGACTCAAAAAAAATCTTTAAAATTTAAAAAGAAAAAATGTTGGGGAATTCAGCCCAGTGCAAAGATCCTGGATTCAATCTCCACTACCAAATAACTATTCTACTATGCTACTACAACTGCTACTACTATTACTAATACCAATATTACTATTAATAATAATATTAATAAATGATCTACTTTATCACAGGGAACGTAATGTACTTCTTCAAGTGTATCTTTGTATCTTTTCATGTATATATTTGAAATGCATTTTTAAAAATTTCCACATATTCATTTAGTTATAAGAATAGTTTACATAAAGCACAATTGTTTGCAATTTTATTCATAATCAATTATCTCCAGGTATGTAGATACTGGAACATTCAGGCAACATAAATAAAGGTACTTACATGGATCAGAGAACATGTGCTGTTCAGAATAAGAATCAAATAGAAGAGTACCTAATTTACATGTCAATGGAAAGTGTGTCTTATATGTGAAGTTTGAGAAATCATCATCGCTAAAATCTACTATAATAGACATGATTTCAGGAATAAATACAAGGTTCCAAGGTTGAGCTAACTCCTCAATATTTTTAGAATTCATAGAGCAAGAGTTACTCAGAGAAATTTGACTGGATCAAAATAGTCCTGAAGGAGAGATTTCAGAATAAATATTGAAAGTTAAATTAAAATGAAAAGATTTGCAACACATTTAAAGAGATTAATTCCCCCAAACATTTGATATTAACCTGAATTTCTTAGACTGTGCATTTAAGGACTCTTTCTGAAATGGAAAGCCTTAACAAAAAGTCTCTGCATTGCATACTCATCTCCTTATTTCTAAATATATAGATGACAGGATTCATAAAAGGGGTGATAATGACATCAAAGATAGCTAAAAATTTGTCTACAGGTAAGGTAGGAAATGGCCACACATAGACAATAATACAAGGACCAAAGAAGAAAACTACCACAGTGATGTGAGCTGAGAGAGTGGAGAGTGCCTTGGCCAAACCTCCTGAAGAGTGTTTCCAAACGATGACCAAAATGAAGATGTAGGACACAATCAAGATGAAAGAGGTACACATGGAGATGAAACCACTGTTGGCCATGACCAGGAACTCCAGTTTATATGTGTTTATACATGCAAGTTTGATGAACTGAGGAAAATTACAATAGAAGCTATCCATCTTGTTGGTTCCACAGAAGGGTAAGTTCACAACAAAAGCCAACTTGACTACAGAGTGGATGAGTTCAATGGTCCAAGCAACAGCCAGGAGACAAAGGCACATCTTCGGGCTCATGATGGTCAGGTGGTGGAGGGGTTTGCAGATTGCAGTATACCTGTCATAGGCCATTACTATCAGCAGCACCATCTCTGTACCTCCGACAGTGTGGATAAAGAACATCTGAGTGATGCACCCTTTCAAGGAGATGACTTTCTGTTTTCTGAAGAGGTCATAAATCATCTTTGGAGTTGCAATGCTGGCCACACCTGTATCGGTAAAGGAGAGGTTTGCCAGCAAGAAGTACATTGGAAAATGTAAATGATGATCTGACATGATTTTGAGCAAATGAGAGGGTTTCCTATCAAGCATGCCTCTTAAAATACTGTGAAAAACAGAGAAAGGAGAATCTGAATTTCCCAAGAACTCGTGGCTCCCAGCAACAAAAATTCAGACACCACAGAGTGGTTTCCTCAATCCATCAACTTCCTGTGCAAGGCTCACCTAAAAGCTACAGTTCCTTCAAGAACACAGGAGACAGAAAAATGTAATTTTTATGTTCAGTGAGACTTCTTGTTTATAGAATAATGGCACAAATGTCAAAAATTAAGTATCACCTTGAAATTTTTAACAGATACAGTTTGCCCCACAGTTTAGCCCCACAATGCCTATCTCTTTAAGATCACTTACTCATGTAATATCAAAATTAGTTTTGAGCTCTGGTGTGTAACCAAGAAGGGAAAAATATAAAGTAAGGCACCTAAGAACTTAAGGAAATATGTGTCAAGAAGTACAGAGACCTATACTTCCTACTTTTTATATGAAAAAATTGCCAGAGAATAAAAATGTACTATAATGGAAGAAGTTATTTACTTTTGTCTTTTATATACAGCCACCTTCCTACTTTCTGGAGTTTTTTTTTTTTTACTGGAATATTTTAAATTCTATAAATTGGCAGTTATGTCATCTATAAAATGATAATATTCATTTCACATCTTTGCTGGTTACAGATATTATTTATTTTGTTATTCTTTAATTACTATATAAGCCCTACTATAGTATTCTTTTTGTGTTTGCAACCCTTTTTCCAGTTACACCTTGCTCTACTCTTTTTTTAAAGTAAGATACTCTGTTTACAGAGAACTGCACTGAGAATCAGAACTCTCCCTTACCTGAATTAGAATATATTCTCCTCAAATGATAGAGCACTTTCCTCCATCTTTTGGAAATATCAAATACTTCAATTTGCAATCCCAGTTACTCAGGAGGCTAAGGCAGAATAATCGCAGGTTCAAGACCATTCTGGGCAACACAGGAACACCCCGTCTCAACATGTTCAAAATTTTAAAAGGGAAAAACAGGAATCTGAGTGATACTAAGACCAAAGTGACAGAAAATAGAATTTGTAAAAACACAAGAACTGAACATATAACTTAGGAATTTACCATGAAAAACTAAACAGAAATGTAGAATAGGGATGCAAAAAGAAATATTAAATATAAAGGATGAAAATATTATGCTGTTTCTTCCTTTTGGAATACCATCCTCTGATCAAATTTCAACCCTTCAGTCCAGATCCAACTTTAGTGTCTTCTCCAAAAGAATTATCCCAGATTCGATTAGAAAACTCATATTTGATCATTTGATACTCTTCTCCATACCTCTCCCACACACATATGTCACAGATATATCAAACAAGAATTAAACTGTGGATGAAATTAAAAGAGAAAACAACTACTGAGTGATGATAGAGATAGATCTATTAACAAAATTTAGGCCGGATTAATGAATAGCATGCTAAACAATAAAACACTTGTATGTATAAAATGAGAATACTTGAGGTGAAAACCCCTTTCTGGATTCAGAGGAAGATGATACCATGTTCTGGCTAGGACTGCAACCATCTACAAAACAAAGAAACTTATGTTGTTTTAGTAAAGTAAAAGATTCTAATTAGCAATCTTCAATATTGGTGACCAAATGATAGTTCTGACCCTGGGGAAAAGTTAGTCATTCCTTGATTAAATTTTCCTGGAAATTATACCTTAAAGTCTACACTGATTTTCATCCAGGGAATAAAAAGGACAAAAAGGTAAGAAAAATGCATCTTTTGTTTAAAAAATTTAATGGTGTCCTATATGAATGGATAGAAATATGTTTTCTTAGCCAGGCATGGTGTCGCATGCCTTTAATCCCACTCAGGAGGCTGAGACAGGAGGATCCTTGTGAGTTAGAGACCAGCCTGGGCTACAAAGTGAGTTCAAGGCCAGCCTGAACTGCATAGTAAGACCCTGTCTCAGAAAAATAGGGCCAGGGCTTTAGCTCAGTGGCATAAGCGCATGCCTGTTAAGCATGAGGTTGTGAGTTTGATCCCCAGTGCCAAAAACAAATAAATAAAAAGGAAAGAAAAAACTCAAATTCATGCAATAAGGAATGAAAAGGGCAAAATCACTACAGACCCTAAGGAAATACAGAAGATCATCAATACCTACTTCAAAACCCTTTACTTTCATAGGTTTGATAACACAAAAGAAATGGACAGATTCCTAGAAACATATGAATTACCAAAGCTGGATCAAGGAGATATAAAACTGCTGAATAACCCAATTTCAATTAATGAAATTGAAAATGTAATTAGAACCTTACTAACAAACAAGAGCCCAGGTCTTGATTGATTCACTGCTGAATTCTCAAGATGAGTCAATAGAAGTACATGATGAAAAATTCAACATCTCAGAAGATTTGGTAAACAGAGCTAGAGGAGAAAGAGTGACTCTTATTCTGGAATTAACTAAATATCTCATAGTCAGTGCGAGTTCTTCATTGAGGACATAGGAAATAAGTAACCACAAAAGATAAAACTGTCTTTCACTGTGACTATTTCTGCAACTTTCTAAATGCTTTGCAATTCCACAAGGTTCCAAATTCAGGATCTCAGACTACAAAAGTTTTCCATTAAAGAGACTGTCAAATTATAGTGCTTATTATTGGGTATAGTGAAATTACCATGTGATAAAGTTTCCATAAATGTACCATTTCCAGAAAACTCTTCTTGCCACATCCTTCTCTAGCCATGTTCTGTTGACAAGGTCCACATGGAAGAAGATAGATCTTCAAGGAGGTTATCTTCTAAGAAAAGGCCGCAGCATAAAAATTGGCTTTGTGGGAATGGGTTAAGGCTTCTTGGGAACTATAGTGTTAACTTGTGCTCTGACCCTGTTCAGAGAATTTTTTTTTCTTTCCTATGCACAAAATTAGTAAGCAAAGTACAGAAACTCCCTAAGAACAAAGGGATAGTTAATAAAATGTTTTTCTACAATTAATGGTATATTGGTCTGACATTGAGTAGGACTAACGAGACCAAGGTCAGACCAGAAGTTTGGGAGCCTTTGATGGTAATAATAATGACCAGCTGTCTGGGGCTGTCTGGGAACCTCCTTGCAGAGAGCTGATATGTTACTATGTTTTGAAAGAGACAAGGTAGATAACACATCCCTGCAGCTGCAAGAACATCACAGGGGAATAGGGGGGCTAAATTAGGGCTGAATATAATCTTGTGTTTTGCAGGTTTTTAGATAGGATACCACTATGGAGCATTTATTAGTAGCAAAAACACTCTTCAAGGTCTTGAACTAAATATAAATTTTATGCCTATACTAACAAATCATGTAACTATAGAAACCATGTTATCATAGAAACACTTGTTGATTTCATTCTTTTTATATAAACTTTCAACCCTGATCAAAAAGAAAGTGTATAATAGTCTGTTAGAGCTTACAATAAACGAAGCAGAATCAAGCAGTCTCTGAGCTGTTTGTGTGTCTGTTCTCCATGTGCCGAAGCTCAGCCCACCTTCAGGGACTCTGTGGACCTAGCCCAGCTGGACCGTGGCACCTTCTTTGACCATACTTAACAAGAGGTTCTAACATTTATCTTGCAAAGTCCTCTGATCTTTTCCTTTGTTTCTATATTGGCTGTCATTCTTAGATACTAGTGCCTCTTTTTAATTTTTCTTGCAAACAACCAAAATGAATCAACCCCAGCATCACTGCACACACTCCCATAACCTGATCAGTAAAGGTGAGCAAGCAGCAACCGAACACATGAGGAGCATAGTCAATACTTAGTAGTTACTTTAGAAAGATGTCTGATTTAGTTAGAATGGTTATTGTCAAAGAGACAAGAATTTTAAATGCTCATGAGGACATGGGAAAAAAGTGTTGATAGGAACATACTGTAATACAGTCATTATTAAAAATAGCATAGCAGTTCCTGCAAAAGCTAAAAGTGCATCTACTACGTAATCTCATTGTCCCACAGCTGGATATATAGCCAGAGGTGATTATGTCAGCATATCAAAGAAATAGAGTACCTATACACTCATGTTTCCTTCTAAACTATACACAATAGGTAACATTTAGAATCAATCTAAGTTCCCAACAATAGAAAAACTGATAAGGAAAATGTACATAAATATAGTACAGTGGAATATTATTCAGATATAAAGAATAAACCTGTCCTTCCCATCCTACTGACACTGGAGCCTTGGGCATCTGTGGATGAGGAGGCAGACCCTGCCCTAGGTCTATCGTTGACATCAGCCCCTTACAAGTACTACGGCACATTGTGGCAGAGGTGAGAACCAAAATATTGGCCTAATTCAGTATGAGACCAACACCTAAGAGGAGAATTTTGCTCCTGGAGTAAAGTGTTACTTACCACAGAGACTGATGAGAGGTAACCTTGGGAGACAGGTTTGGAGAGGCTAAAAAGCTAGATAGAAATCTGCTGAAATCACCTGAGAAATTCAGTGTAAGCCAGGAAGATCATGGGGTCTTTATTCTGTGGTGAGAGACCAGGATTGGTGGGTGTAATAGTCAGAAGGAGGAAACCTGAAGGAGATAGAATTTAGTCCAGTGATCAACATGAAATTTTTCAACATGGCCTACATCCAGCAGAAAATATTGGTCTGATTTACCATAGGTCACTATAAGTGTTGTCTAAGTCTACATTAAAATAATAGACCTCTTTTCTCTAGCTAAGGGTGGTTCATGAGTGATTTTCAGGGACTGTTAGGATATAGTTCATACTTGATGCCATTGTTTTCACTGACTTTGCTACTATTCCAAAGTGACATAGTTGACCTGTCAACTAGTTTTCTCTGTATGCTGATATCTGAATTGTCTGGGGGTAATAAACAATATTAAGGATCATTTCCAAAGAGGCAGGCCATGGACCAAAGATACTGTAAACTCTTCCACGGAAGAAAAACCAAACAATGAAAAAGAAGGTTGCAAAACACTTCCAAAAAACTCGCAACTTCCCCAAAGCTGATTCAGAAGGCATCAAAGGAGAAGAAATAAAAAACCACTCAGCAGAAATATCTGAAAATGTATCAACAAAGATAACAAAACAGTTTAATAAGGTGCTTGGCGAATTCAAAGAAGATATAACTAAACAGATAATGACCCAATCGAAAAAAAATGATCAGTGAGGCTAAAGAAGACATTAATAAAAATTAGGGGAGCTAAAGAAAGAAAGGTGAAACATGAATGCAAAACATTGAAAAGAAAGTCCATAAAAGAGTTCCAAACAGAAATAGAGGAGATTAAAATTTCAACTGAAAGTCTAGGCAGCAGAAGTAACCTATGTGAGGACAAAGTATCAGATATAAAGGGCAGCATTGTGATTAGTAAAGAATTAGCTGGGAATTTAGCTCAGTGGCCTAAGTGCCTGCCTGGCGGGTGTGAGGTTGTGAGTTTGATCCCTGGTACAAAATAATAATAATAATAATAATAATAATGTGTCTTAAAAAGCACAGAAGTCTTCAAAACGTCTATCTATTCTATCTTCCAGCACATTTAGTGCTTCCATTAAAATATTTAGATTTTTGGTCCCTTTCAATTTTAGTTTAGTGCATGATGAAAGATATAAGTCTTAGTTTAATCTTTGACATGTGGAAAGTCAGTTTTTCCAGCATCATTTATTTAAAGGCTATTTTCTTCCAGTGAAGAATTTTGGCATAAAATGACTATTTATATGTGGAGTTATTTCTGCATTTTCTACTCTTTTCCATTGATCCTCAGGTCTGTTTTTTACCAGGATCATGCTATTTTTTTTTATCATGGTAGCTTTGTACTATAATTTCAAATCAAGGATTATGATGTTCCTTGCCTTGCCTTTGTTTCCTATAATTGCCTTTGCTATTCTAGATCTCTGCTGGTTATAAATGAATTTTTGGATTGTTTTCTCTAATTATGTGAGGATAATGTTGGAATTTTATTCAGAATTGCATTGACTCTGAATAGCAACATTGGAAGCATGACCATTTTCAGTATATTGGTTCTTACTATCCAAGAGCAAGTGATATCTTTCCATTTGCTGATATCCTCATTGAAGTAGATCCAATAACAGCTAGATGATTCAAAGAAGACAAATATGAGTAATTGGAATTAATGGGAAATCAGAAGACTACACAAGGACATAAAATGACTATTTACAGAAGTAGGAGCAGAAAACTTCCCAGGCATGAAAAAAAATATAGCACACGTACAAGTGAGGTATATAGGACCCCAAAGATAAAGAGAGACATGCAGAGGGAGAGAGAGAGAATGAAGTTAATGTTGCTAAAATGTCTAATGCATCAGGCAGGGCTAGCAATTAAGTAGAAGGGGAAGAAAGCAAAACAGCAGCAAGTAAATAGTACAATGATAAGAATTGGTGACTACCTATTGATTATAACTAGCAGTGTGATTGGGATCATTTGTCAATCAAAAGACACAGATTAGCAGAATGAATAAGTAGACTAATCTAACAGTATGCTGTGTACAAGAAACACTTCTAAGACAAAAAGTAATTCATATACTAAAAATCAAAGGATGAAAAATAGTATTTCACCCAATAGAAATGCAAACACAAGCAGTAGTATTTATCTTATTATCAAACAAAATGGACTTTAAGTCAAAATTGATTAAAAGAAACAAATAAGAATATTACTTATTAGCAATGGAACTATTCAACAGGAAGATATAACAATCATAAACATATATGCACTAAACCACAGTGCACCCAGCTTCATAAAACAAACACTAATGGGCATAAAACATCAGATAAACACCAATACAGTTATAGCAGGGAATCTCTATGAAATAATATCACAAATAAACATCAACTAAACAAAAGTTAACAAGTATCAGAGTGAAATCAACCCTTCAAACAAAAGGAATAAATGGATATCTACAGACTGTTCCACCCAACAAGAGAATACATATCCTTTTCAGCAACACATTGTAGCTTTTCTAAAATAGATTACATATTAGCTAATAAAGCATACTTAAAACAATGCAAAAGAATCAAAATTTTATCATGAACATTATTAACTTACAGTACAATGAAAATAGAACAAAACAGCCAAAGAAACCAGAGAAACTATGTGACTATGTAAAAAGTAAACAACATACTCTTGAGTAATCATTGCATCACAGAAGAAATTAGCTACCTAATAGTCCAATTACTTAAATACAAGATGACCAAGATTCACATATTACTCATTAATTTTTGTAAGATAATATAGCAAAAAATATTAAAATTTTTCTATTCAAGTCTCAACTGTTTAAAAAGACATTTGCCCAAGTGATGCCTGAGATAGTCAATATGTAAGCAAACATTCTACCTGAGTGATGCTCAGGGTAAACTGTTAAATGGTTAAGAAAGAATTACAGTAGTTTCTAGAATTAAGTGATCATACCAGTACAATGTACAGGAATGCATAGGATACAATGGAAGGAGTAATACGAGGGAAGTTTATAGATGTGAATGCCAGCCATATCAGAAAAACAGAATGAACCCCAAAAAATGAATCTAATCATGCATCTCAAATCCTAGAAAAACAAGAACAATCCAAACCCATAGCTTTTACAAGGAAGGGAATTTAAAAGATTAGAGCAGAAATCAATGAAATGGAGACTAAAAAACAATGCCAGGAATCAATGAATCAAAGAGTTGGTTTTTTGAAAGAACAAACAAAATAGACCTTAGCCAATCATACCAAAAAATGGAAAGAAATGACACAATTTGGTGCAATTAGAAATGAAAAAAGTGAGATCACAAGAGACACTGCTGAATTCCAAAAAACTATTAGCAACTACTTCACAAACCTATATGCCAAAAGATTAAAGAACTCAGAAGAAATAGTTTCCTAGATACATATGAATTGTCAAAACTGAGTGAAGAAGATTTTAAAATCTTGAGTAATCCAGTAGCAAGCAATGAAATTAAATCGGTAATTTTTAAAACCTACAACTACAAAGAAAAAGTCAGGGTCTGTTTATTTCACTGTCAAATTCTATAAGAATTTTTGGAAAGATCTGACACCAATACACCTCAAACTCTTCAGTGAAACTGAGAGGGAAGGAGTAGTCACAAAATCATTCTTGGAAGCTAGCATTACCTTGATCCTAAAATTAGACAAGGATCTAACAACAACAACAAAAACAAAAACAAAACAAAACAAAACAAAAAAACAACAATAGTTCAATCTTTTTAATGCAAATAGATGCAAAAATTTTTAGATACTGACAAACAAAATGAAACAAATCATCAAAAGATCACTCAACATGAGCAAGTAGGCTCTATTCAAGAGAGGCAAGGATGATTTAATGTATGCAAATCAATAAATGTAACTCATCACATAAACAGAAGCAATGTCAAAAATCACATGGTCATCTCAATAGATACAGAAAATGCTTTTGACAAAATCCAACATTCATACATGATAGAAGCCTTGAAGAAAAATAGATGTAAAAAAGGACCTTATCTCAACATGATAAAAGCCCTTCGGGACAACCTACTTCCAACACCATATTAAATGGGGAAAAATTTAAAACTTCCCCTGTAAACTCAGGAACAAGTCAAGGATGTCCACTATCAGCACTCCTCTTCAACATAGTCCTCAAAACATTAGCCAGAGCAATGAGAGAGAAACAAAAGGGCCATAGACAGGAAAGGATTAATTCAAAGTATCGTTATTTACAGAAGACATAATCTTCTTCACACAGAACCCAAACAATTCCACCAAAAAGACTCTTGGAATTAATAACCAAATTTAACAATGTAGAAGGATACAAAATAAACATTCAAAAAGAGTGTTCCTATAGACTAATAACAAACTCACTGAGGAAGAGTTTAGGAAAACAATACCATTCACAATAGCATCAAGAAAAATACTTAAGGCTTCCCATAGGCAACCAATGCAAGCAGAGAGAACCAGCCAAATCCACCTCCACCTGCTGGCTGCCACCATCAGAAGGCTTGCTTCTGTTGGGCAGCCAAGACAGGAAGAGAGAACCAGCCAGATCTGCCTCTGCCTGCCAGCTGCCACCATCAGAAGGCTTGCTTCCCATGGGCAGCCAGTGCAGGCAGAGAGATTGAGCCAGATCTGCCTCTTTCTCCTGTACATCACCATCAGAAGGCCTGATTTCCAGGGGCAGCAAACATGAGCAGGGATACAGAGTCAGGTAAGCCCCATGCATCTGCAGGCAACACTAGAAGACCCTTGCTTCCTTTGGGCAGCATTTGCCCACCTGGAGAACCAGGCAAACACAGCCCTGTGTGCCTGCCACCATTGGGGGACTTCCAGTGTAGACATGTAGGTTGAGACAAGCACCCCCACCACATGCACCCCTGGCTATTGATAAAGTCCCAATGTAGCTGCAGGAGTCTGGAGAAGCCCACTCCTTGCCCTGCTACCTCCCTGGGAACCTCGGGTCAGAGAAACTCAGGTACCTGTCCCATTCCCCTAAACATGGGAGGGGCAGCCAATGTGGAAAGTGCCTCAGACCCCATGACCAGCTTGTTGGGAGGAGCCCAGGAGAATGTCAAGACAAAGGAGCAAAAGACAATCTCAGACCTCCAGCCCACATAGAAAAATTCTGGGAGATATGGAATAAAATGGAAGTCACATACCTGAAATCTCTGAGAGTATGGCAACTGAAGTAAAGAAACAACTTCATGAGACTGTAAAAGTACACAGACCAGAAATGATGTCTCAGGTAAAAGAAGAAATCACAAACATGACGAAAGAATTGCTGAGCATATCTAAAAAAGACATAGATTAAAAGAAGAGGAGCATAGGAAAATGATGGAAAACTTCGATGAACACTATAGTAAGGAATTACAATGCATGAAACAGATTCAAAGAGATATCCAAAAAATTAAAAAGTCAGTTGAAAGTTGGCAAAACAGCTTGAAAGAGACTGAAGATAGACTTTCAGACCCTGAAGACAGGATCACAGCTAGTAATCATGAAAGGAAATATCCCCTAAAAATAGCAAGGAACCAGGAAATAACAAGTTAACAGCTGCAATATGATGCAAAGAATTAATAAATTAAGAGTTACAGGCATCAGTGAAGAAGCAGGGCTCAACACAAATGAAATAAAAAAGTTATTTACAGAAGTAATAGCAGAAAATTTCCCAAACATGGTAAAAGGATCTGGCATACAGATAAGCAAGGCATATGGAACTCCAACTAGCCATAACCAAAGTAAATATAATAATCAAGATCCCACAAATTCAGCACAAGAACAGAATATTAAAAGTTGTTAGAGAAAACAAACAGATCACCTATGAAGGAAAGTCCATCAGAATCACAGCAGACGTGTCAACACAAACCATCAAGTCAAGAAGAGTTTGGAGTGAAGTGTTTCAAATCCTGAGAGAAAACAACTGCCAGCATAGATTGATGTACCCTAAAAAGCCACCTTTCAAAATCGATGGAAGGGAGGCTGGGATTTAGCTCAGAGGCATAAGTACCTGCCTGGAAAGCATGAGTTTGTGAGTTCAATCCCCAGTACCATTAGCGAAAAAAAAAAAAAAAAAAAGAATAACTGAAGGAATTCATGACCACCAAACCAACTCTACAGACAGTGCTGAAGTATATTCTAGAGAGAGATAGAGATAACCATGGTTCCAGGGATAGCAGTAGCGGAGGATTGCCAAACAGGACATGCAACTGAATGAAGGGGAAAAGTGGAGAGCCAACATCAAGAGGGTAGCATGGTAGAGACAAGCCAATGTATGCTGGTTGTAACCACTAATGCAGATGGCCTCAATTCAGCAATAAAAAGAAACACAGGGAGAGTGGATCAAGAAACAAGATCCATCAAAATACCATGTATAACAAACACATTTAAATCAAAAGGAAATTCATACACTGAAAACCAAAGCAAAAAAACCCCAATTTTTCCATGCAACAGGAGACCAGAAAAAAGCAAGGGTAACTTGCCCATCAACTGCAGAGTGGATAAGAAAGATATGGTATTTTCATACAATGGAGAGCTACCCAGCTATGAAGTAGGATAATCTTGAGGCTCTTGTAGGTAAATGGATGCAACTGGAAATCAAGTTCAGTGGCGAAACCCTTTGAACTCATACTAATGAACCCTAGCATAAAAAACAGAAAGAGTTAGTGGGATCCAAAAAACACAATAGATATTATGAAAATGATAGGGGAGCAAACACCTAGCAGGGGAAGGTGGTAACCACTGTTAATTTTCTTATTGTCTTGTCTTGAGCTCTTACATTGTTTTCACAATTTTATTAGACTTGGTTTTGTTCTGTCTTGTTTTTGTTAGATTTTACTGTGTCTGATGGTATTGGCAGCTATTTTGAAAATAACAGGATGTATTATGGTAACCATTGTTGGTTTCCTAATTTGTTTTGAAGTCCTTTAATGCTTTTGTCTTTTGTTCAATTGGTTTTATTGTTTTGCTTTGTTTGATTTTATTACATGTGATGGCGTGAACAGCTATTTTGCAGAAAACAAGACATTATGTTAGCCATTGTTGATTACTTGTCATCTTGTTTTGAAGTCCTATAATGCTTTTATTCTTTTGATTGGTTTTAGTCTGTTTTCTATCATTTGATTTCATTATGTGTGAAGGTATAGACAATTATTTTGAAGAAAATAAATATGATGGCCATTGTTGATTTCAAATTGTTTTGTTTTGAAATCCTGTAATGTTTTCATTCTTTTGATTTGATTGGTTTTGTAACATTTTATTCTGTTTGATTTAATTGTGTGGGAAGATATGGACAAGTATTTCAAAGAAAACAAGAGACATTATAGTAGCCACTGTTGATTTCCTGTTGTCTTATTTTGAAGTCCTATGTTGCTTGCATTGTTCTGTTGTGATTTGCTTTGTTCTGTTTTGTTTGCTTTATTCTCTTTAAAAGAAAAAAAATACTTAAGAATTAACCTAACCAACCAGGTATGGTGGTGAATGACTCTAATGCCAGCACTCAGGAGGCTGGGGTAGGAGAAGCGTTGTGAGTTTGAGACCAGCTTGGGCTACAATGTGAGCCCAAGGCTGGCCTGAACTACGTAGTGTGACCCTGTCTCAAATAAACTAGGGCTGAGAGTTTGGCTCAGTGACTTAAGCACCTGCCTGACAGGCATGATGTTGTGAGTTCAATCCCTGGTGTCAAAAAAAAAAAAAAAAAAGAATTAACCTAACCAAGACAGTGATAGACCTTTGCAGTGAAAAGAAACTCAAGGAGAACATCAGAAAGTGGAAAGATATCCACTATTCCTGGGAAGCCAGAACTAAAATAATCAAAATGGCTATACTTTCAAAACTGATACACAAATTTAATTCAATTCCAATCAGAATATCAATAGCATTACTCACAGACACAGAGAAAACAATTCTAAAATTCATATGGATGCAGAAGAGATCTGGAATAGGAAAAGCAATCCTGGACAACAGTAAATTAGGAAGCATCATGATTATGAAATTTAAGCCATATTACAAAGCTACCATGAAAAACAGCATGATACTGGAACAAAAAACAGACTTGTGGATCCATGGAACAGCATAGTGGATGCAAAATCAACTCAAGGATTCAAAGACTCAGCTACCTGATCTAAAATTTATGCTGCAGGAAAGATAGCTTCTTTAACAAATGGTGCTGGGTAAACTGGCTGTCCATATGCAAAAGATTCAGTATATACTCATATCTCTCATCATACATTAAGCCAAAATCAAAATGTATCAAAGATTTAAGTATTAAAACAGAAAAACTTAATCTTCCAGAAAATAAGTTAAACTTGAAGATGTAGATGTAGTCGAGGATTTATTCACAGAACCTCACTTGACCAAATATTACTAGAAGAGACAAATCATATTGTATCAAATTAAATTTTGTATAGCAATGGAAATAATCAATAGAGTGAAGATATAGCCCCTGGAATGGGAAAAAATGTGTCATGATGAATCCATGAAATTTTAGAATTGAAAAAATAGTGGGATTCTTTTTAAAGCATTCACTTGTATGTATCCCAAACATTTGTTGCAGGTATGACCCTAGCTCCACAAATTCAGGGACACATGAAATGGTAAGTTGCTTTATCTTCTTTCAATAATTTAAAGTCTGCTTTTGAACTTTAATCTGCCAAACTGCTGAAGAAATATCATTTCACTTACCATTTGGCTCCAAGTTACCAAGTCATGCCAAGAAAAATTGTCAGTCATCTGAGCTAAGAAACCCGTTATCCCAAACGTATTCCTTCAAATCCAGCCCCTTTTCTCTTCCGAGCCCACTTAGTGCACAGGTTTCTGACAAGCACGGGCCCCAGGAATTTTTGTCTCTTCTTCAGTATCTTACATTTTTTCTTTACTCCTTCCCATTCATCTATTTTTCTCACTTTTGTACTTCTTGAGTACATAATTACACTTAGTGAAGACCAAAAGCAAAATTAATTATTAACATCAAAATGCCTATGTTCACTTTCAGATATAAACTACAAAAATATCTGAAGCAAAGCATTCCTATAGGTCTTGACTATATAGCTAGATTGGAAACTCATAAAGAAACATGGCAAAATATAAATTAATGCTTTAACAAACTATCCAGTCACATATCAAAATCCAACTGGGGCCGGGGATTTATCTCAGAAGCACAAGCATCTACCTCACATGTGCAAGGTTGTGAGTTTGATCCCCAGTACCAAAAAAAAAAAAAATCCAATCTAATGGCTGCTGTTACTTGAAAGACTTGTTTCTCAATACCAATATTTTTTACTATCTCAAAAAATAATTTCTCCTCTCAATTCATTCCTTGGACATACTTAGTGGACATCCAAAAGATTCTGCCAACCATGGGACAGAATCAGCAGGATTATTCGCTAAATACTGGCTTGAAAATATGAAAACACTTTATTTTACAAATGTTATAGCAATAACCACAAATAGTAGTTCACATGTAATACTTATGCCACATATATCGACTCATTAACTTTTTCTAACAACCCAGAGGCAAATTCTATAGTGAGCCCTATTTATTGATATGGAATCTAAACCCCAAAGTTCAGCAATTTGGCCCAGAGCCAGGATTTGAACCAGGGTAGTACCAAGTCTATTCCATCAGCCCAATCTATTGGAATTGTTGCAGGCCACAGGCTGGCAAGTGACAGGGCTAGTATGTGAACTCAAATGGCATAATCAATAGTCAGGTGATGGGCAAGGCAATGCTGTTGCAGTTGCTGTTGGTGGTGGTACTGCTGGTGGTGGCAGTGTTGTTGTTATAGTAAAAATTTAACAGAGTTTCTAAGGATCATGTCTGTGAGTCAGGATTCCTGATGGGAATCCTGGCCCAGATGGGATGGAGCCCAAAGGTATCATTGAGAGTAATTGGAATAAAATTGTTAACAGTTTTGATGATATGAACCTCTCAGGGTCACTCCTCCGTGGCATCTATGCCTATGGTTTTGAGAAACTCTTTGCCACCTAGCAGTGTGCCATTCTTCCTTGTTGTATTGGTTTGATCTGTGTCCCCCCAAGGCTTCATCTAACTTGGACAGGGCTGAGTCTGGTGTTTGTGATTGGTTTGTTGTCTACTGCTGGGATTGGTGATGTGAATGCTGCACCCGCCCAGGGGTGGAGCCAATATACAGAGTAAAGGCAGGAAGAACTCATGTCTTGCTCTCTTGCCCTTCTGCTCACTCTCTCTCCCACCAGCATGCCTTGCTGTTTGGTGGCCACCATGAATGGCTGCCCTGCCACACCATGTTGCCTTGGAGCCAACGAAGTATGGACCAAGACTCCTGGGAATTGTAAGAAATAAACCTTTCCTTCCCTAATTTTGGATGTCAGGTATTCTGTCTCAGCAATGAGTGTAAAGTAACTAAGACAGAATTTGGTACCAGAGGAATGGGGTTGTTGCTGTGACTAAACCTGACTCTGTTGTACAAGAGCCTTTGGGAATGGCTTGTGGAAGAGTTTGGAAAGGTTCAGAAATGTAACCTGAATGCATAGAGCTGGAACAACTTAGGTTGTTCTGTATGGGAGATTCTGGTCAGAGCTCAGGAGACCAGAAGGCTGATAGAAAGCCTGCCAGTAAAGACCAGGCTTGGGAGGTTTCTGCTGGGAAGAAGGACTGCATTGGTTGTTAGACTCCACGTGATGTGTGTTATGGCTTGGCAGAAAGTTTGTCTGCATTCTGCACATGCCCAGAGACTTTGCCTGAGACTGAGATTAAGGGCAAAGAATGATTAGTCTAAAAAAAGAAATTTCAAGGCAGCCTAATATAGAAATGGTGGGCTGACTATTGTTGGGGGCTGTTAGGTTTATGCTGTGAATCAAAAGCAAAGAGCCCAGCATGGTGATTTAAAACATTGTGAGTTTGGCCAGGAAGCTGTGGACTGTAAAGACAGAGCTGAGACCTCGATTGCTGAGAAGGAACAAAGGAATAAAAACGATGGCCTGGGGGCATCCCTGAAAGTAGCAGGCCTCCACCCTTTGCAGCCTCAGACCTTCAAAAGTGAAAGAGTTTGCTCAGAGGAAAAAGGTGTGGAGTGCCATGTTCCAGAGTGATGACAGAGGCCGAAGGTGGTTTCAAAACAGCAGCGGCCACACCAGATTGCAGAATGGCAGTAGCATAGAGAAGTTTTCCCTCATAATCAGGATCAGAGAGCTCAGCAATCCAGGCACTTGACCCCTACAGCCAAGAGAGGAAACCCTGGATACTGCTCCAGCTGGCAGTGGACCTTAGCAGCATCCATGTGGCACTGGTTTTAGGTGCAAGGAAAATGCACAGATTCTAAGGCTAAGGCAGCTTCTGCCCCACCTGCAGAGGTCAATGTGTAAAGATGTAAGGGCGAAGCCAAGGAACATGGATTGTCCAAGGAAAGTTATGAAAGTTAAGACCCCTGAAAGTGCTGTGGGTGTGGAATTGCTCAAGTCTTTTGGAGCTTGCAATGATTGCTTCAGATGCTGAGCAGAGAACTCCAAAACTTAGTGTCTGCTCTGCTGGATTTTGGTTTTACTTTGGTTCCAATGCTTTGTATTCCCCCGTTTGTAACTTTTGGAATATTAATGTTTATCTTGTGCCTTTATATGTTGGAAGTGTTTAACCTCATTTTCATTTGTACAGGGGATTTCAGATAAGAGTTTGCCATAAATCTCGGAGGAGATTTGGGACTTGGGCTTTAGCAATGCTGAAACTGTTAGGACTGTGGCAATTCTTGGAAATGGACTAAAATCCTTTGTACAAAGGATATACATGATTCCTTGGGGGGCCAGGGGTGGAATGTATTGGTTTGATCTGTGTCCCCCCAAGGCCTCATCTAATTTGAACAGGGCTGAGTCTGGCATTTGTGTTTGGTTTGTTGTCTAGCACTGTGATTGGTGATGTGAGTGCTGCACCCACCCAGGGTTGGAGCTGACATACAGAGTAAGGGCAGGATGAACTCGTGTCTCACTCTCTTGCTCTTCTGCTTGCTCTCTCTCTCACCAGCATGCCTTGCTGTTTGGCAGCTGCCATGAATGGCTGCCCTGCCATGCCATGCTGCCTTGGAGCCAACTAAGTATGGACTGAACCCCCCAAGAAACTGTAAGAAATAAACCTTTCCTTCCCTAATTTTGGCTGTCAGGTATTCTGCCTCAGCAATGAGTAAAAAGCAACTAAGACACTTGTGTCAAGGTTTATGATGTTATTGCTCAAGCCCAGTCTGGGACTGGGAAAACAGCCACATATGCCATATAGATTCTGCAACAGATTGAGTTAGATCTAAAGGCTACCCAGGCTTTGGTTCTGGCTCCCACTGAAGAATTGGCTTATCAGATACAAAAGGTGGTTATGGCATTAGGAGAGTTCATGGGTGCCTCATGTCATTCCTGTATTGGGGGCACCAATGTGCATGTTGAGGCACAGAAACTGCAGATGGAAATTCATATCATTGTGGGAACCCCAGCCATGTGTTCGATATGCTTAACCAGAGATACTTGTCTCCCAAATACATCAATATGTTTGTGTTAGTTGAAACATGAAATGTTGAGCCATGGATTCAAGGATCAGAATTATGACATATTCCAAAAGCTCAACAGCAATACCCCAGTAGTTTTGTTGTCAGCTACAATGCCTTCTGATGTGCTAGAGGTGATCAAGAAGTTCATGAAGGACCCTATCCGAATTCTCATCAAGAAAGAAGAGTTGGCCCTGGAGGGTATCTGCCAATTCTACATCAAGGTGAACGAGAGGAATGGAAGCTGAGCATGTTGTATGACTTGTATGAGATCCTGACCATCACCCTGGCAGTTATCTTCATTAACACCTGAAGGAAGGTTGATTAGCTCACTGAGAAGATGCATGCCCAAGACTTCACTGTCTCTGCCATGCATGGAGATATGGACTAAAAGGAACGCGATGTGATCATGAGAGTGTTCTGTTCTGGTTCCAGCAGAGTATTGATTACCACTGGCTTGCTGGTCAGTGGCATTGATGTACAGTGGGTTTCTTTAGTCATCAACTATGATCTTTTCACAAACAGGGAAAACTACATCCACAGAGTTGGTTTTGAGGCAGACTTGTCTGTAAGGCTGTGGCTATCAACATGGTGACAGAAAAAGACAAAAGGACTCTTTGAGACATTGAGATATGCTATAACACCTCCACTGAAGAGATGCCCCTCAATGCTGTTGACCTCATCTGAGAGGAGCATTCTGCTATCTAGCCCTAACCAGAGTCCAACCTTTAGGGGGCTGAGGAGCAGCTGGAGGGGAAATGGGAGAGGCCCAAGGGATGGACATCTTGTCAAGTTTTTTCTTTTTCTTTCTTTCTTTCTTTCTTTTTTTTTTTTTGAATACAAGTCACTTTTTGAGGCAAAAGAAGGAATCATGAACATTTTAGGAACTCTTTTCTTTGGGGTACACTCTTACCCCAGGCACTGTCTCCTTCTAAAAAACACTAATTCATTTCCCTAACCTAGTTGCCTCCAGATCCCAGAGACTCTCCCTCCTGTGACAAAATTCCTCTGGAAAGTCCAGGTGTTTATAACATGTTAACTTGATCTCACTTGCTAGACCAAAATCTCCTGAGCGAGGTTACCCACAGGGTATATCCCCAGGTGGGGGGAGTGAGGGAGAGACATGGTAGCCAATTTTACATTGTTTTGTATAGCATTTATTGATTCAGGAAACAAACAAACAAATTCTGAATAAAATGACCTGGAAACTGAAAAAAAAAAAAAAAAGAAAAGAAAATTTAACAGAGAAATCAAAAAAGAATCTTTTTCTCCTATCACAGATCATCACTATTTCACCAATTGTACCATTCCATTTCTGGGGTACATGTCAGAAAAATATTCCACAATTTCTTTTATAAAACCTTCCTTGTAGTGAGACACAATCTGTTGCTTGCCCACTGACTCGGGATACATCTTTTGGAGCTACACAAAGTAAGTTTGCATCAACATGACAGCCCTTGACACCAATGAACTTAACACATCTCCTTTTCTTCCTCACATTCAGCAAAGTTAGTGCCTACTGAGATAATTTACTGCAGTAGTTCAAAGCCTGTGTTTTAGAAACCTCTACTTACTAGGTACCGTCTAAGCCTCACATGCCTTATCTGCAAAACAGAAATAATAACAATTTCTGCATCATAGGGCCTTTGTGGGTATTACTTTGGATAACACATGTAAACTACTTCGCACCTTCCTAGTAACTCATTGACTAATTACTGCCTTGTTCCCATCACTACGTTATTCTTAATACCACCTAGTTTATCTTTGCAGACTCTTCATACTGTAAGAGTAAAAAGCGTGTACAGAATGACTTATGTAACATTATTTCCTACACCGAAATGATTCACTATCACAGAAGTTAGTCCAGATCCTTCATCAAGTGCATCTGCTTTATAATCGGGCATTGCAAAAACCAGCTCATTCGTTAATAAACTGTGGGTCGATTTGGATTGAGTCTGCCACCTAGTGTAATTTTCGCAAATGACTGGTCAGCTAGGCCTTTTTTTTTTTTAACCTAAGAAAATCTTGGACTAAAACTCCACCAGCACTCTCCCATGAGAAAAAATAATGCCAGGGTTTGAGATAGTCCAAGATACTCTTTCTATCCATCTTAAAAATTAATATATAGACAATAAATAATGTACACTGGAGGCCAACATTACTTCTGCTATTGGTAGAGCTGGTTGTCACAGCTGAACCTCAAATTAGGCACCTATGCACAAGCAGCATTGGAATTCCACAAACTTTGCCAAATGGATTCAGGTTCTTTAAAATGTAGTGTCTGAGGTGCACACTGTGGCTAACACTGAGGCAGGAGGGTTGAAAGTAAGGCTGGGTCACTTTCGAGACACTATCTCAATCATTTTTTTTTTTAAAGACGGGGAAAGAAATTAGGAAAAAAATATTCTTGATAACATCATTAAAAATTAACTACAGTAATACCTCAGGTCACAAACACTCCTGAATTGTTTGCAAATAATTCAGCTTGCAAATAGAAGCATATTTATGAACTCTAAATTGTATGATGAAAACCATCATGGCCATCTACCTCAGAAATCTGGAATGAATTAAGTTCATGAACAAAGGTACCACTGTACTTAGTAATTAAACTAACAAAAGAGTCTAAAGACCTTTACAATGAAAACTGTAGAACTCTAAGAAACAAGAACCAAGAGGACATCAGAAAACAAAAAGGTATTCCCTGTTCCTGAACAGGTAAAACTAATATTGTCAAAACAGCCATACTTTCAACACTGATACACAGATTTAATGCAATTCCAATCAAAATACCAACAGCATTTCTCACAAAACTAGAACAAAGTCTAAAACTCATATGGAGCTGACCATGGCACTCAGGAAGCTGAAGCAGGTGGATCACCATAAGTCCAAGGTCAGCTTGCGCTACATAGTGAGTTCAAGGCCATCCTGAGCTACATAGAGAGATCCAGTCTCAAAATATATATATATATATATATATATATATATATGGACAAGAATAGCAAATGCGATCCTCAGCAACAAGAACAAACAAGAAGCATCACAATTCTGAATTTCAAGGTATATTACAAAGTTACAATGATATAAAAAGCATGGTAAAGCCGGGTGTGGTGATACACGCCTTTAATCCCAGCACTCGGGAGGCTGAGGTAGGCAGAGCGTTGTGAGTTCGAGGCCAGCTTGGGCTACAACGTGAGCGCAAGGCCGGCCTGAGCTACATAGTGTGACCCTGCCTCAAAACACCAGGGCCAGGAGTTTGGCTCAGCAGCTTAAGCACCTGTCTGGCAGGCACAAGGCTGTGAGTTTGATCCCTAGTGCCGCAAAAAAAAGAAAAAAAAAAAAAAGCATGGTACTGGCACAAAAGAGAAAAGATATGTGAATCAATGGGACAGAATAAAGGATGCAAAAAAAAAAAACCAATCCTAGACCTGATAATTGACAGAGGCCCAAACCATATTCTAGAGGAAAGATTGTCTCTCTAGTAAATGGTGCTGGGGAAATGGCTAATCACATGCAGAAAATTAAAGTTCAATCAATATTTTCACCATGTGCTAAAGTAAAATCAAAGTTGATCTAAATATTAAAACAGAAAACTTTAACCTACCAGAAGAAAAAACAGGTAAAATTCTTGATGACATAGGTGTAGGCAGACTTTCTGAACAGAATCCTGATTGTGCAATAAATAACATCAAGAATCAACAAATTAAAATGCTCCTAACCACAAAAGAAATAACCAGCAGACTAAAGTGACAACCTACAGAATAGAAAATAATTTTGCCTGTTAAACCACAGAGTATACTATCAAGACTAGACAAAGAATGCAAAGTTAGACCTCCATTATGGTTTGTGTCTGTATGGCCCCCCAAAGATTTGCACTGACGTGGTGGGTGGGCTTTTTTGGAGGCAGTTAAATCTAGATTGTCATTGGTTCAATGCTGGGATTAAGGGTGCTGGGATTAAGGGTGGATGATTCACTGGATTAGTCTACTGATTGAGTTGGCATTGCCCTAATCCCAGCAGTCTGGATAGGATAAAAGGGGCAGAAGGAGGTTTGTTTCTCTCCTCTTAACTTGCTGCTTTTGCTGTCCTTTGCTACCATGAATAGTTGCCACTCAGCCATGGCCACCCTGCCTTAGAGAAAGCCGATTATGGACTGAAACCTCCATAAACTGTGAGCTAAGTAAACCTTTTTCCTTTAACACTGTGTCGGGTATTTTGTTTCAGCATCAAGAAAAAAGTAATTAAAACAATCCCCAAAATAAAAGAATCAATCAAAACATGGGCAACTGAGATGAATAGACACTTCTTAGAAGAGGAAATACAAATGGCCCATAAATACATTTAAAAAGTTGAACATCTCTGACCATTAGAAAAACTCAAATTAAAATAATGCTGAGATTTCATCTTACTCCAGAAAGAATAACTATCATCAAGAAATCAAAATAATAATAGATACTAGTGAAGCTGTGAGGAAAAATGAAACCTTCTACATTGTTGGTGGAAATGTAAACTAGTGCAACCACTATGGAAATAAGAATACAGATTCCTCAAACAACTAAGCTAGGGGTTTCCTTCAATCCAGCTATTAGATATCTTCCTAAAAAGAGTTAAAGACAACATATTACAAATATAATGTATACCATATTTATGGCAACACAATCTGTAATAGCTAAATTTAGAATCAACCTATATACCCATCAAAAGACAAATGATAAAGAAAATGTGGCATTTATATACAATGAAATATTACTCTGCAATAAAGATGAGTAAACTTGAGTCATTGGTAGGAAAATGTATGCACCCCAGGCAATGCAAGAGCACAGGGAAAGAGCAAAGAGAGGACAGATATTAATTAGGATGATGCATGAGAACCAACAAGTGGTCTCAGCTGGTTATCATGGTTCAGAAAGAAGTCTTTGAAACAAAAATTGAAAACCAGTGACAGAAAAGGTCCAACATCACTAGCTGTTATGGTTTATACATTGTGTCAACTTGAGAAGTCTAGAAGCTTAATTCGGTAACTCAGCAGCTCTACATCCTGAGGTGTGGAGCACAAGCAGTTACCTGTTCATTGTGTCAATTTGAGAAGGTTGGAAGTTTTATTGAGAGACTCAGCAGGGAACCAGGGTTCTTAATTTGTAAATACCCTCATCCTGTGCAAAGGGAGGCAAGGAGGTTTGTGAATGCTACACCCACCCTGGTGGAGGGGAATGTCCTGTGTACAATATAAGGGAGGAGAAGAGGCTTGCTCTTGCCCCGTTTTACTCTGGCTGCTTTTGCTTGGCTGCTGCCTTGAAGTGTTGTCCCTGTGCCATGCCACCCTGCCTTGGAGCCGGCTGACTATGGACTGAAACCCCCAAAAACTGTAAGATAAATAAACCTGTCCTTCCTTCCTTTTGCATGTCAGGTGTTTCAGCTCAGCAACGAGGGAAAAGTAACCAAGACACTAGCCATTAGAGAAACACAGATTAGGACCACATATATAACTACAAACCTATTGCAACAGCTAAAATTTGAAAATAATGTCAGAACTGGGAATGCGGCTCAGTATTAAAGTGCTTGTCTAGCATGACTGAGGCCCTGGTTCAATTAGGGTCAGGTGGTTCCTGCTTGTAATCCCAGTATTTTGGGAGGTTGAGGCAGGATAATCACAAATTCAAGCCCAGTCTGGGCAACTTGGCAGCTTAGTGAGACCCTGTCTCAAAAAATAAAAAGGATTGGACATGTAGCTTAGTGTGAAGGCTCTGAATTCAATCCTCAGTACTGAAACAGACAAAAATGTAATACAATCACTGGCAAAGATGTGGAACAACTGGAGTATTGCTGGGGATAATGTAAAATAATGACTGTAGCTGAACAGTTTCTTTAAAAACTAAATGTGTAACTGCCATACTACCTAGTCATCATTCTTCTGTTTTTCCCAAAGAAGTGAAAATTTACATTTATACAAAGTGCTGTACATAAACGTTCAGTGTGGCTCTATTTGTATAACCAAAAACAAAAAATAACTGAAATGTCCCATAATCAATGAGTGGTTAAACAAACTGCATCTTGATTGTGATGGTGACACTCCAAGGCTGAAAACATGATAAAATGTTATGAAACTATGAAGACACAGTCCAGTGATGTCAGTTTCCTGGTTTTAGTATTTAGCATTATTATATAAGGTATAACCATTGAAGAAAGCTAGGAGAAGAGTACATAGACTTCTCTGTACCACTTCAAAATTTCCTATGCATATAAAGTCAGTTTAAAGTTAAAAGTTAAATAAATTACAGAATAAACCAGTCACTGTGGTACACACTTTTAATCTCAACTACTCAGAAGGCTCTTGGAGGAAGATTGTGAGTTTGAGGCCAGCTTGGACAATTCAGCAAGACAGCTTTTCACAAAATAAAAAAGTCTGAGGATGTAAATTCGCTCAAGGCCCCGGGTTCAATCCCCAGTAGTGCAAAAAAATTATAGAGAATAATATACCTCAATAAATTTGATGTTTAAACATATAATCAAATATTAAACTCATCTCTTACTGAATATGGTATCTTATTTGTTGGTCCTTATGTATATTTTTCCTGATTCTAATTTTATTTCACTTATAATCTGTCTTCTAATTATAAGCTAACATAATAATTTTGTGAAATTTTACCTGAGAAAACAATAAGTATGATTTTGTATTTGACCAAAAATTAATTATGAAGCACTTACTTTATGCCAGGTATTGTGCTCAACCCAACACCTGAACTCACAATACCTGAACTCATATGCTCTGCTCTGCCTTGTCCCACATCCTACCTCCACCACTACCTCTAATCCGCCCTCCCCCATATGTAGTCACTAATTTATTTCCCTCTCATGCTGCATTAGTTGTTTTTACTCTTTTATCAAAATTTAAATGGCATTTCTAACAGGAAAGGAAGCAGGAAGAAAAACAGAACTCTGTAGTAACCAGCAACAAGCAGAAAAGCTCAGGACCAAGAAGCAGTAGGAAGGAATAGGTCCAGAACAACTAAAATTAGATAGGGGATGTTGCAAAGGGTGGGTCTGTGCATGCTCAGAAGGAGACACTTAACAACAATCCCAGAAACAATGTTGTAATGCTAAATTCAACACTGTGGTTTTGTACTGCCAATCACTCTAGCAACTCAAACTCATATCATTATTCCCTGCAGTTTTTAGTACAAATTCAATAGCAAGGCTGGAAAAAACAGTGCAGACAGAAGTGGTACTTCATAGATATGAAAGATAGTATTTTATTTACTGGCCTTTTTTATTCAACAAAGTTCATTGCAAATGCAGATCTTAGCGCAGTCAGTCAGGTACAGTGAGCAATGACCATTATTCAAGGTCCCTAGTTTTGTGTGACTCGTGGAAGAACAAAGGATGTCCAACAATCTGCATCACGTACTGCTTTTTTAAAAATCTGAGAATCTCAAATGCCAGAAAACGCTTATGTGACAGGTATGTTTGCAGTGAAAAACAGAAACACTGAAATGACACCTAGGATTTGGAAGCAGATTTATTTAGGTTGACAGGTCTGATAAAGATTCAGTCCTCACAAAATATCAGGTCCTGATCTCTCATAGCCTGGGGCTTATATGGCGTTTACAAGTGAAAGTAAAGAGGCAGAATAGTACTAAGGATAGGTGGATGGAGGGGTTCAACCAAGGTGCAAGCAATCAGAGGATGCCTTGTCATAGAGATTTTTGTTTTTTTTTTGTTTTTTGTTTTTTTTGAAAGAGAGGTTTACTATGTAGTTCAGACTGACTTCCATCTCACTATGTAGTCCAGGCTGACTTCAACCCAAATCTTTTTTTTTTTTTTTACAGCACCGGGGATCGAACTCACAGCCTTGCGCCTGCCAGACAGGCGCGTAAGCCACTGAGCCAAACCCCCGGCCCTCCAGGCTGACTTCAAATTTGTGCAGTCCTCCTGCATCAGTCTCCATGATACTGGGACTGTCATTGAGAACTTAAAAATATTAATAAAACAAGCTAACAGTCAATCAGCTTGGCCTCTATGGTCACTATGCACCAGTAATTCTAAACAATGTCAGTAATAAATACTTTTCAAAAAAGTGACCCTATTGGCCCAAGTTTTTAAACAACTGCTGTAGCCAGCTGTGGTGGCATATAACTATTACCCCACACTTGGAAGGCTGAGGTAGCAGGATCACTGTTGGGTCAAGACCAGCCTGAACTACATAGACAGAGTCTGTCTCAAATAAATTAATAAACAAGCAAACAAGCTGATACAGTACTTTTGAATATGAATGATATTTCTTTAAGCTTCAATTTGAGCATTTTGATCATTTACCCTTTAATATATTCTACACACAATTTGACTCAAAGAACTCCCAGTTACACACAAGCAAACTCCAATCTACTCCCGTTCATTTGCAGGACATTTGCAAAGGTTGGGCATTACTCCAAAGTATTTCAGGCACCATTCAAGTCTCAAACTTCTGTATCACTGCACATTCCTACATTTAAATAGTGGATTTTAGATATATAATGATAGTACAGTAATAACACAGACAAAGAAGCTGGGTATGGTAGCACATGCCTGTAATCCCAGCAAACAGAGGGGTTGAGGCAGAAAGATCACTGCAAGTTCCAGATCAGCCTGGGCTACATAGTGAGTTCAAGAACAGCCTGAATATTATAGTGAGACTCTGTCTCAAAAAATAAAATGAAATAAAATAAAATAAAATGTACAAAGAAGCAGAATTTGGGTTAGTTATACCTGAATTACATAGATCTTTCATTCTGTATTACCAATTTAAGTACTCATCCTATTTAAATTAAAAAGTATAAGAAATTAGAGTTTAGTTTTCTTGCATTAAATGAAATTTTAGTGTGTACATGAAAATTTTTATTGATTTTTAAAGATCTTTTTAAATTTTATTTTCTATTTGTTAGTTTGTTTCAAACTCAAAAAGCAAGAAAATAACCCATAAAAAGAGTGTTTTAAACAAAGTGAGAGTTATTTTTTCTCTTTTAACAATCCAGGAATAGCCAAGGCTAGCTTGACAACCCAGTGCTCTCAGGGACAAGTTTCCTTTAACACTGAACTCTGCCATCAACAAACACTTACCACCATGTCGATCACATGGACTGAGGGGATGGAAAAATAGAAGAGCTAAGCTTCCTATTAAGAGCAAGATTTAGAAGTCATGCACACTTTTCCACTACATTACCAAGCAGAAGAGGGCTCCTGCCTACAGTTTTACAAGTAATAGAACTCGTATAAAGCTCACAAGTTGTTGCACAAAAACACTGGCAGAAGGGGTGGACAGGGACTTAAACACGGCTTGCCCTCTGCTGCCAGCCTAGTCTCATCACAACACTGTAGATGCCTAACGCTGCAGCCTTTTTCTAGTTTGCACAAAGGCACTAGTTGGGTAAGAAATAACTTTCAGCTATAAACTGCTACATGGGTGCAACAAGCTGCACACAAAAGGAAACTAAACACTGTGAGCACATGAGCAATTGTTACCTAACTAAAACCTTAATGCAAAATAGAATTTGGGCAAATTATATCTAGAATATAGATCAAAACAGGAGAAAAATGATGAGAGGACAAGGAAAAATGGAAACAAAGTTTTTGTAAATAAGGAGGGAAAGAGGGATAAAAGGGAGGGTAGGGAAATGGGGAAAAAAAGAATAAAGTTATATCATGTACAGGTACAAATTCCCTATAATGAATGTGACCATCATATATACATAAAATGTACCAACAAACTTAATTAATTAAAAAAGGAACATAGATAAAAATACAGTAACCAAAGGAAAACGTGTAAGAATACAAGGCAGAAATTCTTTATCTTAGAGCATGAATTTCTCAGTCTATTAGGTCTTCTTTAACAAAATACCATAGGCTAGATACCTTAAAACAACAGGTGTTTTACTTCATTCATTAGATTGATTTCTAGGTATTTCACATTTTGGATGTGAAATACCTAGGTGAAACGTGTTGTTTCCCAAAGTTCTTTCTGAATGAGTTTGTTATTTGTATACAGAATACTACTGACTTTTGAGGGCTGACTTTGTATCCAGCTACACTGCTGAATTTGCTTATTCAATCTAGAAGTTTTGGTGGTGGAGTTTTTGGGGTCTTCTATGTAAGTATCATGTTATCCATGAATAATGTTAATTTAACTTCTTCCTTTCCTATCATTATTCCTTTTATTTCTCTTGTTTAATCACTCTGGCTAAAATTTCCAGAACTATATTGAATAAAAGTGGTGAGAGCTGAACTCTTTGTATTGGTCCTGATTTTAGAGTGAAATCTTTCAGGTTTTGTCCATTTAGTATGGTATTGGCTGTTGGTTTGTCATAGATGACTTTTATCAGATTGAGTTAAAGCCAAACTATTGAAATTTTCTGTAGTGTTTTTATCATGAATGGATGTTGGACTTTGTCAAAAGCTTTTTCTGCATCTATTGAGATGATAATATGGCTTTTTACCGTAGCTCTGCTAATATGGTGTATTATATTCATAGACTTGTGTATGTTGAACCATCCCGACATCCCCGGGATGAATCCCGCTTTGTCATGGTACATAATCTTCTTGATGATTTGCTTCATTCTGTTTGCGAGTATCTTATGGAAGAATTTTGCATCAATATTCATTAGGGAGATTGACCTGTATTTCTCTTTCTTAGTTGGGTCCTTCTCTGGTTTCGGTATGAGGATAATGCTTACTTTCAGAAATGAATTTGGGAGTACTGTTTCCCTTTTAATTTCATTAAAGAGTTTGAGAAGTAGTAGCATTAGATCGTCCCTAAACATCTTGTAGAATTCAGTGGTGAATCCATCGGGACCTGGGCTTTTTTTGTTAGTAGGTTTTTAATTACATCTTCAATTTCTTGGGAAGGCATAGTTTCTCTTCTGTCTGAGGTTCTTTCCAATCAGTATGGCACGTCTTGCTTCATGGAAAGGCATATTTCCTTTTCTAGTTGAGGCTCTTACCCATCAGCATGACAGAGCCTGCTTCATGGGAAGACATGTCTAACAGCTTTTAATATTCTGTTGTGTGCAAATTTCTGAGATCTTGATTATTGTATGTCTGTGTATAGATTTTTTGGGGGGGTCATGGCTAATTGGAGTTCTATATGCCTCAGTTATCTGAATGTCAGATTCTTTTCCCATGTTTGGGTAATTTTCTGCTAGTACTTCCCCAAATAGTCTTTTATGTCATTTGTGTTGACTCCTGCTTTTTCATTCTCACCAATTATTCTTATATTATTTTTCTATGCATCATCTTGCAGCTGTTGAATTTTTTCCTAATTTTTTGTTATTTTCAAGAGATCTTTCCTTTCATGATTCCTAGATGTGATCATGTCTTCAAGGTCTGAAACTACGTCTTCAGTTTCATTCAAGCATTTTTGTCAGCTTTCAGTGGAATTTTTAATTTCCTGAATATTTGTTTGAATCCATTTCATGCATTCTGCTTTTTTCCTATGTTGATCATTCAGTGTTTCATCCTCTTCCTATGATCATCTGCTGTTTTATTCTATCTCTACTCAAGATTTGCTGAGCAATTCCTTTATAAATGTTGACATTTCTTTTTTATACCTGAGAGATTCATTTTGCTCTGATTTCCTCTATAATCTCCTAGATTCGTTTCTTTACTTCAGTTGCTATCATTTCAGAAATTTCATGTGTTTCTTCCAATTTATTCTATGTTAATGTCTCCTGGCCTTGTTCTGGATGGGCCAGAGGTCTGAGATTGCATATGGCTTCTTTGCTTTGTCGTTTCCTATTTTATTTTATTTTATTTATTTATTTTTTTTTTTTGCGGCTCCAGGGATTGATCTCGCAGGCTCGCACCTGCCAGACAGGCACTTAAGCTGCTGAGCCAAACTCCCGGCCCTGGTTTTTTGAAGCAGGGTCGCACTATGCAGCTCAGGCCAGCCTTGCGCTCGCGTTGTAGCCCAGGCCGGCCTCGAACTCACAACACTCCGCCTACCTCAGCCTCCCGAGTGCTGGGATTAAAGGTGTGCGCCACCATGCCCGGCTTCATTTCCTATTTTAAAAACTGTTTTTAATTTTGTTTTCTGTGATGATCCCTGTGAGTTTTGTAGTAGGTAGCTATATGACTAGTATCAAGTCCTCTCTAGGAAAAGTCTGCTTATTAAAGACACTTCCTAATATGACCTATAGGCAAAATAGGTGAGTATGTATACTTCATATATATAACATGAACATTAAGACTGTATAACATGTTGATATTACTTATATAAATGTTACCTATATACATTTATATGTTAAAGAGTAACTATTAGCATTTTCATAAAGTTCAAGATAGTCTAAATATTTAGCAGTAAGGAAATAGTTGAATTGTTATATCCATAAAATAATGTAACATGCAGCCATTAGATAATAATCATTCACTGTAATTATTTCACAAAATATATTTAAAGCATTAAGTTTAATGATACATCTTTAGCAAATTTTGTTATAAATGTGCTAAGTTGCAAAAGGAAGTTGTGTGCTGCACTGATACTTTTATTATCAAGAAAATTAGTAGCTATTAGATTTTCATTTTTTCTCAGGAAGTAAGTGCTCTAATCTGGACCTTCATGTTCATCTGAATATTGCTTAAGGGACTGCCTGAGGATCCTTGATCAATTAATTTCACTATATTGGGTAAAACCTCTTAAAAGTGCCATCAAAGGAAATTTCATGTACTAAATCAGGAATTGACTTTTTCAGCAAAGATCCAAATAGTAAATATTTTAGGCATGAAGTCTCTCTTGTGGTCATCCAGAATCTGATGTAGACAACAAATGAATGGGTGTGGCCACATTTCAGTAAAATTGATTTACAAGGCTGGGGGATAGTTCAGTGTTAGAGCACTTGCCCTAGCACACAAGAGGACTTGGGATCCAACTTCAGCACCACAAATAAAAATTTATTTCTAAAAATAGGTAATAGGCTGGATTTACTCCACTGGCACTGATTTGCTGACCCTTATGCTAAACCCATTTGCTGCTAATGTACTAAGCCAGTTTTTAAAGGTTCCTTCATGTACATCATTATCCTTTTTAAAGATAATGCTGTTCCTTTTTAAAGAGAATGCACTCCACTGTATTTTTCAGCAGTGACTCTATATATTACTTAGGAAACTCAATTTACAAAATAAGATTAATTTGTTTCCCTGTTTCAGTTTCCTTCCTGAAACATACTATATATTTTACCTGTCTTATTGGTGTTGAGTATATACTGTACTCTCATGCATAGAATTTGTGTCTGTTTACTACCATATCATCAGTGCCTAGAAAAGAGTGTAGCATACTGTAAATAGCTACTCAGTATTTACTCAGTGAGTGAGTAGAGTTTACTCTGTGTGTATTATTTTAAACAGTAGGCCAATATCTCACAGAAATTTGACTTGGAAAGCTGAAGCAGGAGGATTGCAAACTTGAATCCCACTTGGCAAGCTGATCAAGACCCTGTCTCAAAATAAAAAAGGACTGGAGGTGTAGCTCAGTGGTAGAACAACACCCTTGGGTTCAATCCCCAGTGCTGGAAGAAAAAGTTTCATGAAAAAAAGTTTGTTCTGACAGTTTTACCTGGCAAATACAAACAGTTTTTCATTTCTGGCTTTAATAAGCTATATACTCTATATTAATATTTTTTTCTATTTAGGAAGAAAAGTTCAGTATTGCAATCATTCATTCTTTTAGGATAATTTCACTTATAGCAAAATGACTTAAAACAATTTATACTTCATTAAGAAAACTAAAACATAAAGGTAGCAAACTTAATGAGTTTCAAAAAAGATTGTGGCTAAAGGACTAAAACTTTCAATAACTGAAATTAAAAAACAAAATTTGAATGTGCTGTATTGCTTCTTGTGCAAAGAGAGAGCTGTGCTAGTTGGACACAGTCTATTGTGTTACAGTTGTCTGAGTGGTACCTCAGTTCATGAATTCAATTCTTTCTGTGATTCTCGTCACAAACCGAGTTGGGTGAGAACCAAATAAAATCCAGTGGTTGAGCTGGATGTGGTGGCACACACCTACAATCCCAGCACTCAGTAGGCTGAGGCAGCAGGATTGCCATGAGTTCAAGACCGGCCTGAGCTATATAATTGAGTTCAAGGCCAGCCTGCACTGCATGGTGAGATGCTGTCTTAAAAAAAAATTATGGTGGTTAGGTTCAATGTCAATCTTACTGGATTCAGATTTGATTCAGTTCTTATCCAGTTTGGTTTGCGATCAGGATCATGGAGAGAATTGACTTTGTGAACTGAGATACAACTGTGTATGGTTTTGGAAAGCGTAGAATTTAAAGACTGGCCAACCTTTGAAGGTAAGTGGTTTGATGTCTGTAGCTATTCAAGTGATATTATTAATTGGTTGGTACTTTAAGTGTATGTATTCGTGTGCTTTGCAGGGAGCAAAAGGTTGGCATTAATTCGTTGATTGGTTGGTTGGTTGGTGGGTGAAGCCAGTGACTACTGAATGAATAACACTGCCTTACCACAGGTACAGATCAGTCCTTTCCTAAGATTGGGCCAACTTCAACTAGTTGTTTTCTGTTTAAAAGTTCCTTTCCATCAGCTGCTTAAAATGAAGACAATTTCATATTCTAGAGTTTGTAACCTTGTTTATGAAGTTGGTTTTTTATATGGCTTTTTTTTAAAGCAGTGAGTCTGCTTTGCCTGCTGAGCTAGACCCCCAGATACAACATGCATGAATTAAAAAGCAAATGAAAAGTGATACTGATCATTTTATACAACTTCTGTCTCATAGATAATACTAATTCATGTTTCTATAGGTAAAGAATATTTTACTGGTTTTATTCAGTTATTTAGGTCCTGTCTTATTCCAAAGAGATCTTTGAATTGTTCATAAAATACATCATAGTCAATAAATAAGTTGAAATTATCCCCCCAAAAAACATAAAAACTGTGAAAACAGTTATTAGACTTGTTACCCTTGTCTTAGTTTATAGTGACATGTTGTGTAAAAATCATCTGAAGGTACTGTCTTACACTATAAATCATTTTAGGTATATCTGTAATATTGCATAAGGATAACATTTTATTTTTAATGTGCAAACCGTGGCTTTTTAAAAACCTAGTTAACTTTATGTTTTAGGAGTACTGACTGTAAAAATGGTGTTTTCCTTTCTCTTTGTTTTTTCAGTGATGGGGATTAAACACAGAGTGCTGAGCTACATCCCCAGCCCCTCTTTTTTAGGTCTGTGGTGGCACTCACATGTAATCCCAGCACTGAGAGGCTGACTGAGAGGTCTGTGAGACAGAGACTTGCCCTGTCACCCCTGCTGACCTTCTACTTATGATCCTCCCATCTCAGCCTCCCAAGTGTCTGAGATTATAGGCATGCTCCACCACACCCAGCTAAAAAGTTTTCAGTTTGTAATTTTACTAATTTCACAATTCATTTTCCATAATATTTACCAGAGCTATTGTAAATTATAATAGTAACAGAAGCTCAATTAGCAGAATATTCTTTTATTACTACCCTTCAAGTATATATATCCTTTAGAAGAGATTAACGTGAGAGATTTAAAATATGAAAACTAGGAAAGAAAAATATTTGAAAACATAGAAATTTTATTAGGATAAGTCTACATATACAGCCAGATCATAAGATGAACTTTTTATTTTCTAACAAAATACATTTTTAAATATTTTTTATTTTAAAAAGAATAAAACCAAAATAAAACAGAATAAAGCCAATCAAAACAAAACAGTGAAAGTGATACAGAACTTCAAACCAAGATAATAGGAAGTAACAATGGTTACCATAATGCCTGTTGCTATCTTCAAAATAGCTGCCCATACCATCAGACATCATAACATCAAATGAAACAGAACAGAATAAAACTAATCAAAACAAAACAATGAAAGTGATACAGGATTTCAAAACAGGGTAATAGGAAATCAGCAAAGGCTACCATAATATATCTTGTTATCTTTGAAATAGCTGCCCATGCCATCAGATATAATAAAATCAAACAAAGTGAAACAGAATAAAGCAAAACAGAACAATGAAAATGATACAGGACTTTAAAACAAGATAATCGGGAATTAGCAATGGCTCCCGCCTTCAGAAGGAAATCCCCCATAGGTGCTATACTTCATATTATTATCCTCCAAATGGATGCTCAGACCACTGGCCTCAGGCCTGCAAAGTCAAGCAATTACTAAATACTACAAACATTAAGTTGTTTTTGTCTACCTCAGTGGCTATGATTCTGTTTTTCTCTGAATCAACCAGTTGCTTACAGGGAGGTACAGAACGAGGGTTCAGCTCTTCTTATCTCCCAGCCCATCAGCCAGCTCACAGGAAGGGTTGACTTCTTGTTTCTCTTACAAAATACATTTTAAATAAGCATGTGTAACTGCAGACTTGCCTTAAAACAAGAAAAGGAGAAAAGAAAAAGTGTTGATCAGTTTAATGAAAAAATTAAAGAACAATTAAAAAAAGAACAGTATTATCAAGAAGTTGAAGCAAAACAAGAAGTTGAAATTTCTCTTACAACACTAGATATGGAATTGAAGACTGTAAGAAATCAATTGAATCAGGTAAATTAATCTTTGATGAAAGTATTGTATTTTTGTTGTATCAATATTACAGTATTTGTTTCATGTAATATGTAGTCATGTATTGCTTATATTGGATATGATCCAAGACATGTGTTGATTGGCATTTTCATTATTATGCAAGTGCAAGCAGGTGGCCACACACACTTAAAGCATCTCCCACATCACTGGGCAATATCATCTTAAGGGCCGTGGTTGAGCGTGCAGTCCTTTGTCAAACAAACCATCATTACACACCAAGTGACTATATTATTTAGGTTAAAAACAAAATGTTCTCTCTTTAAAAAGCCCTTGTATTTATAGCTAAAAGTATTTATTATAAATCTTGACATCTAGTATTGCAGTATGTTTTCTGAATAAAGGAATGAAAGTTGAGTTTAATGATGAATATAAAATTTGGCAATTTTTATGTTAAAGCTAACTAACTTTGAAGTTAGTTAAATGTTTCTTGTTTTGGGGTTTTTTTTTTTTTTTGCGGCACCGGGGATCGAACTCACAACCTCGCGCCTGACAGACAGGCGCTTAAGTCACTGAGCCAAACTCCCGGCCCTAGTTAAATGTTTCTTAATGAAATTTCATTTTGCAATACTTTCTTTGCCTATATTTAATAAATGTTTTTACTCTAACAAATTTTAGCTGTCACTTATGAAATTTAAAATTTTAAGCTACATGTGGTGGCACTCACATGTAATCCCAGGACTGAGAGGCTGAAGCAGGAGGATCACTGTGAGTTCTAGGCCAGCCTGCACTACATAGCAAGACCTTGACTCAAAAAAAATTAAGTACTTAATTATACTATAACCAATGATTTCTTTGAAACATTGGCATAATTAGGTTTCTATTGTAAAGATATTTTAAGAAATATAAAATTGAAGGTACTTAATCTAATAGAGGAGAATTTCACATTAAATGTTCATATTTTCCTCACCATGAAAATGAAAAGGAGATTTGTTTTCCTCATAGCTATACCCAGGATTTACAGACCATATATTTGACCAACCAAAAAGCTCTATGTGAAATATCAGAGTGCTTGCTGAAGCAGCCCAGCAGTTACTAGAATAGAATCAATTTGAGAACCTTTGTTTAGCAACAGGATCCAGGAGTTTCACCTCAGTGGCTTTAGCCACCTCTCATGGTCATGTCACTTATATAATACTTAATGCAGGAAGCACGGTTTGTGTGATCATTGCCCACTGAGTAGTACTAAGCAAAAATTAGCTGTGAGTTGTTACAAATGAAGTACCACTGGCTACTGGAACTAATTGGTGAGTCTTATGGAGAATGAGAGTGGGTTTTAGGCCTCATGCCCTGCATTTATTGTCACCTTCATTGTGAGCAGTGACCAGTTCAGCTTGTACAGAAGACCTCGCCCATTGCCCACCACCTGCCAAAAACATCAAACTTTGGTATCTTTCACCTGAGGTCAGCTCAGGAGGCCCCAGGGAGCAGGAGAGTATCTCTTTCCTTCCTTCCTCCAGCATACCCTGTGCCTTTCTCACCATAGCCTCACACAGAGACCTGGGTCGTTCTGAAAACACCAGTATTTCCTCTTCACCTTCAAGAAATTTCTGGCACTGGTGAATGAACCCACGGCCTTCCATTAAGCTACATCCCCAGGCCATATTTATGTATTAATTCTGAGATAAGGCCTCACTAAATTGCCTCGACTGGGCTCAAATTTGCTATCTTCATGCCCCAGACTGCCTGAGTGCTGGGGTGATAGACATGTGTCCCTGAACCTGGTCTAATGTATTTCTTTTTGGTTTTTTTTTTTTTTTTTTTTTTTTTTTTTTGTGGCACCGGGGATTGAACTCACAACCTCGCGCCTGCCAGGGCAGGCGCTTAAGGCACTGAGCCAAACTCCCGGCCCTGGTTTTTTGAGGCAGGGTTGCACTAAGTAGCTCAGGCCAGTCTTGCACTCGCGTTGTAGCCCAAGCCGGCCTCGAACTCACAACGCTCCGCCTACCTCAGCCTCCCGAGTGCTGGGATTAAAGGCGTGCGCCACCACGTCTTTTTGGTTTTTTGAGATGAGGTCTCACTGTCTATCCCAGGCTGACCTTGAACATACTGTATCTACCCAAGGTAGCCTGTCTCAGCCTCCTGAGTGGTAGGATCACAGGTGTGTTACATGAAGCCAAGCTCTTGTTTTAAATTTTGAGATATAGTCCCACTGAATTTTCAAGGCTGGACTTAACCTGGGCAATCTTCTGCCTCAGCTTCCCTACAGTATCAAATTTTATAAAACCATAAAACAATAATACCTAACAGCAAAGTTTCTATATAGCTAAATATGTGTCATGTAGTTTTCTAAGTTCTTCATGTGTGTTCCCTCATTTAATTTTCCCAGCAGTCTAATGAGGTGTAGATACTGTTATTATCTTGAATTCACAGATGGAGAAAACAAGACAAAGAAATTTCATCTTATGACTCTACTGCTGGTAACTGGTGGAGCTGGGACTCAGGACCAGACATACTGGCTTCTATCTTGATACTGTTTCTCCAACAATTCCAGAAGACATCTAGATGTTACTGGTCATGTCCATTTTATTATCATTGACATAGCACTTGTCACGTGTAAGAACTTTTCAAATCATAGTTGATGAATGGTACTTAGATTACATAATGTATGGTGTAATGCTTAGAATATAAACATACAACTAAAAGGACAACATGAGTAAAGGAATTTCCTCTTTCTCCTCATTTTATCAAGTTTTTTGTTTTGTTGTTATTGTTGTCTTTCCTGCCTCTATGCATTGCCTGTGATGGTCTCTAGCTTCAGCCTCCCAAGTAGCCAGGACTGCAGGTCCATAGCACTGTGCTAGCCTTCCAGTTTTGTCAGTTTGAGTACCTGCTAACAGGTCTAAAATCAGAAATAGTGTGTTTCACACCTAGAGCAGGAGTCAATAAACTTCTGTAAAAGGCCAGATAGTGTTATTTTGGCTTTGTGGGCCATTAGATCCCTGCTTCAGCAGTTCAGCTAACTCTGTAGTCACAGCACAGAAGTAACTGTAAACTGTAAGGAAGTGGAGCATTACGGCTGTGTTTCACTACAATTATGACCCAAACACCGGTGGGGGGCAGCTTAGTAGTAAACATTTTAAAAAATTTTTAGTTGGAAGAAGCACAGGATTGACACACAGAAGCTGTGTGATGTACTGAGAAGATGCAAGAACACCTACAAAAGTCTGATTTAAAGCAGTATACAAATAACTTGAGTATATATAAAGTAACTGAGCAATACAATAGGAGACATGTGTCAGTTATATAATTAGTAAATCTCTGTCAAGCCAGGGGAGAATTCTGGCTTTGATAAAGTTACTTGAAATGTGTAATTTAGAGCTGTGGATATAGTGCAGCGGAAAGAGCATTTGCTTTCCATGTGAGGTCCTGCATTCAATCTCCAACCCTGCAAAAGCAAAGCTATTCACAAGCACAGCTAGAAAAATGATAATTACCAAATTGTTCTAATTTTTAAAATTGTGTGTAGTCTTTCAAATGTTCAAACATCATGGGACCTTTTTCATAGGTCTGTGAAAATAATTATTTTGAAATAAATATTTTAGGCTTGAACTGGAGAATTCCAGGTTAAAAGTTAAAATAAAAAAGCAAGCAGGGAAATTGAACATCTTCAGGAAAACCTGTTAAGTGCAAATTTGGTAAATCAGCCTTCTTTTAATTTCTATCATACCAAAAAGGAGTTCTTGTTTCTCTACTAGTATATAGGAATATTTTAGGCAATATGCAATGTCTCATTTATAACAATACTTGTCATAACCATATTGATGCTACTTGCTACTAGTGGTGAGGTCCTCTTAACTTTGTAGAAGGGAAATGATTTCATACAATTCATGATTTTGGCAGTGATAGTTTAGTAAAAAGGGGATTGTGATAATGTAAAATCCATATTTTATACATATCACACTTTGTTTATCCATTTTTCATTGATGAACTTGAGAGTTATTTCCAAACTTCTTTGAAAATAATGCTGGATATTGATATATAGCTGTATGTTCTGAGTCCTGGCTCATAGTTTATAATAACTTTTACAATTCCAGAAAATTATGTAATCTAGAATTTTGAATTTCTCTTGCAATCAAAACCTTTCCATGAGAGTTTGTCACTTGTATTCTCATCAAGAATGGATACTAGGTCATTATGCAAGCAGTTTTTTCCAGAGAAACATGTATTTCTCTTTGACTATAAGAAAGGGAAAGGAGAAAGCTGTGGCTCTGAACTTGCAGACAGACCCGGGCTCCAGGCGGCGTCACTCTGGGGTACTCTGCCCAGTTCCCTGGGACTGGGAGGCCTTGGCCCCCCACCCAGTTAAGACAGAGGCTCCACACACATGCCCCAGGAGGCCGCCCTCCCTTGCTGCACGCAGGACCCAGCTCGACCAGGTCCCACGATTCAGTGCCATCCAAGAATCAGCATGACCCTCAGGGGAATGCCCAGCAGCCTCCCAGGACACAGAGGTACGCAGCCTAGCCCAGATCAGCCCAGGACCCCAGAGCTGCTCACCGGGGACTGACCAACATAGCTGCAGGGACTTGGAGAGCTTGCACTCCCCGCACCAGAGTGCCAAGCACACGTGAGCTCCATACTTCAGTGGAGCCACTTGTGCGTGCTGCATCCCAGAGCTTGCTGACCCCCGCCCAGCTGGGTTTCTCCCTGCACTGTAGGCCTGGGACTTGCCCAAGCTTGCCCTGGCAAAGCTGTCGCTCTGAACTTGCAGACAAACCTGGGCTCCAGGTGGAGTCACTCTGGGGTACTCTGCCTAGCTCCCTGGGACCGGGAGGTTTTGGCCCCCCACCCAGTTAAGGCAGAGGCTCCACCCACACGCCCCAGGAGGCCAACCTCCCTTACTGCGCACAGGACCCAGCTCGACCAGGTCCCGTGATTCAGCACCATCCAGGAATCAGCACGACCCACAGGGGAATGCCCGGTCAGCCTCGCAGGACACAGGGCCACATAGGTTCTAGAAGAAAATGACAAAAGGAAAGACCAAGAGGCAGTCTCTGTCCCCCAGCCTACAAAGAACAAACCCAAGAGACACTGAAATGGAAGACAATGGGAGTCACAAAAATGGACTTCCTGAAATGATAGAAAATGCAATAAAGAAACAGCTTGATGAAGCTATAGAGAAATTCAAATCAGAAATATTCTCTCAGCTAAAAAATGAAATGAGAATCATTATTAAAGAAATGTTGTGTGTATCTAAAGAAGAGCAAGATAAAAAATAGAAGAACTTAAGAAAATGATTGAAACTTTGAATGAACAATATAAGACACAAACAGAATGCAGGAAACAGATGCAAAGGGAAATGCAGGAAATGAAAAACTCCATGGAAAGTTTGAAAAACCACTTGAGTGAAGCTGAAGATAGAATCTCAGATCTTGAAGACAGCATGGGAGATCATGACCACGAAAGAAAAGATCTCCTAAAAATAGTAAGGAACCAAGAAACAACAATTCAACAACTGCAAGATGATGCCAAGAGAAATAACATAAGATTAATAGGCATAAATGAAAAAGCAGGGGTCAATACCAATGACCTGTGACGACTATTCACAGAAATAATAGCAGAAGCTGGGTGTGGTGGTGCATGCCTTTAATCCCAGCACTCGGGAGGCTGAGGTAGGCGGAGTGTTGTGAGTTCAAGGCCGGCTTGGGCTACAACGCGAGTGCAAGGCCGGCCTGAGCTACATAGTGTGATCCTGACTCAAAAAGCAGGGCTGGGAGTTTGGCTCAGTGCCTTAAGTGCCTGCCCTGGCAGGCATGAGGTTGTGAGTTCAATCCCTGGTGCTGCAAAAA
>RJWM01015062.1:0-48676 GCA_004363535.1 Dasyprocta punctata
GATCATATAATGAGTCTAGTTCAGAGTCAATATTATACTGAAAACATGTGTTTAGATCTTTCATGTTTAACAAAATATGTAATCCATGTCTTTTGTTTATATTGTTATATAGAAAATAAATTTGACATTATTTTCATTTTTTCAGTTATTTTATAGGTGCATTGAACAACAAATGTGAGTTTACATCTTAGATATACCAGTTATATTTACACATGATTTCATTTCTGTTTTAGAAAAAGCCTAGGCTTAAAGAAAAAGTAATGTATTCAGCTGGACTTGTAAAACATGCACAAGAAAAAAAAATTAAAAACAGAATAAACTTCATATAGCATGTTTGTTTTTCAAAGATATCAACATTTAGTTACAGACTAGATATGTCATATGGCTAAAACACAAGATGTACTGAGTGTGAAAATAAATGATAGACTATGAAAGTACCAAGGTAGATATGAGTCAGTTTTGTACTGCATTAAGTAGTGAAGCTTTATTGAAAAAACTGGAATTTTTCTTTTCTTTTTCTTTTTTTTTTTTTTTTTTTGTGGCACTGGGGATTGAACTCACAACCTTGTGCTTGCCAGGGCAGGCGCTTAAGCCGCTGAGCCAAACTCCCCAGCCCTGGTTTTTTGAGGCAGGGTCGCACTATGTAACTCAGGCCGGCCTTGCGCTGGCGTTGTAGCCCAAGCCGGCCTCGAACTCATAGCGCTCCACCTACCTCAGCCTCCCTCCCGAGTGCTGGGATTAAAGGCGTGCGCCATCACGCCAGGCTAAAACTGGAGGTTTTTTAACTTACTGATAGTTGTTCTGGAAAAAACATTTTATGAACAAGTAAATTTACGAAGCATACTTCAAAATATTCATAAGAAGGATTATTATTCAGTGTGTTCCACAGTAATTTATTGAGCGAACAATTGAAAAGCATGAAACAAATTTCATTGAACACGGTTGAGAGAATATAATTAAAACATTGTTATTAAATGCAGTATGGTAGAGTGTATTGTAAGATGGGAGGTATTTATCCCAAGTTATATGTCATTATTGACTTAGACTTGATTATTTTCTTTGTAATTCACAGACTGAATATCACTTCATTACTTTTATTATGAAATAGAAATGACATAAAAGCTAATAATTTGGTGTGGTTTTACACAGGTAGAATTTGGAGGGTCTCAAAATATAGAACATTTACCAATATTCACTGGAATGTTTTAGCAAATCATAAGTTTCAAAATAAAACAATGTAGAAACAGGTAAATGATTTCCTATTCCTACTGAAAATGAGCATTTGTCTTTAACAATCAAAATTGATTTATCAAAATTGTATCAATCTGATTCTTAAATATCTCAAACTTAAGATATTTGTAGGAATGCTTTTTTTATTTTCTATTAGCTTTTGAAATGGAAATTCCCTTTTATTTGTAACCTGACTGAATCAAATTTAGACAAGTTATAGAGATTCAGTATCAGGGTAGGGATCCTGATGTAAATCTGTGCATATCAATAGTTAACATCGGACAGAACACAGGAAAATACAGCATTTACATGTGTACATTTAATGTCTGCTCTGTCATTTTCTCCTCTCTACTCTTGCATAATCTGAAATATTTCATATGGTTTTCATTTAGCTTGCATATGCCTAAATGCATATATTTGACAGTTTCTTCTAAAAATTTTAATAATTTTTCTCATTAGAATATATTCAAGTTCAGCTGGGTGTGGTGGAGCACTCCTGTAATTGGGAGGCTGAGGCAGGAGAATAGTTTGCGATTTTGAGGTCAGCCTGGGCTACAAAATGAACCCAAGGCCAGCCTGATCTGCATAGTGAGACCTTGTCTCAAAAAGACAAAAAAAAAAAAAATTCTTAAAAAATATATTCAGGTTCTTTACAAAACTCACATAAAAGCAACAGCAATTAATGGGACAACTCAAAGTAGAAGCTGTTCTTTTGTTATAATTTTAATTTTTTCAAATGAACTATCTTTGATCTTATTTCATTCTTAAAATATAATTCAAAATATTATTTTGTAATTATATTGTTTCACTATAACAACTATATGACAAGAAGGTGTAGTATGAATCACTATTTTAAAAAACAAAAAGCATTCATTCTTTCCTTCTCATGTTTTGGCTCTACCACACCTGTAATAGTACCTTTTCATTTGCTTGATTATGAATTGCAACTCTACAGAACACTTTAGCTGGTATTTTTCTACCATATTTTAACAATTTTCAGGAGTATAATAAATGTAATTTACCTGAAATCACCCATGTTGTATTTGTATGATTTGGTATTCCTTAAAGTGCTGATATTTGACAATGAAAGTTCATCATCCACTCTGAGCAAAGTCCAGCTATAAAATAGTCTATCAATTTGTCATCAAAAAACAGATAACTATATTAGACATATAGATTTTTTGATAATCATTTCACAACAAAGATCTATGTAAAAATCATACTGTTCACCTTGAATATATATAATTTTATTTAATAATAAAATTAATAAGTATATAACTAATTTAATTGAATAATTCAAAAAAGGTGGCAAAATATAATCTGAAATTTTTTTTCAGTTTAACACAGCAAATACTCAATTATTTTATATTATATGAATGAGCTTCAGAGTTTTCAAAACTAATTTTAATTTAGCACCATCTCCTTTTAAAAATTAGCTTTATTAATTGTAAATAATGTGTTTAACATGAATTGCTACACGTTTGTACATGTAAAGTTTAATCAAAAGTCATAATTTGAAATTAGTGAAGAAACAGCAGAAGAAACAATTTTCCTTTAAATGGATGTGCATATGTTGGTATTTATATATGTATATATGTATACATGTATATACACATATACATAAATTGAAATATGTATGCATAGAAACTTACATGTTTATACACATGGATTATCTACATTCAAATTTATTTTAAATTCAGACTTTGAAATTGTCATTGTGCTAAAACTAATGCTGGTGTTGATTTCATCCTATGCAGTCAGCACTCTGATTCTTTAAAATTAATAATCTAAGTAAGTTCATTATCATCTGAGATCTATTTTAGGTACACATTTTAATATTCTGTTTTTGTTGCAGAGCTATTTAGATACAGCCATTCATGGATAATAAGTCATTTATTCCTCATTAACTGTTAGGATGGATGTAGATATTCATTACAGCCAGACAACAGACTCATTTAACGGCATACAGTACATGATTATATACCACACCAATGACTAGAATGCAAATTCTAGCTCACATTCGCTGCATTTTGCTTAAGCATTTGCCAGTGGCTCAGATAGTTTCCTGAACACATTTTTTTTTTTTTTGCCAGACAACTCGCCAGGTTTTTATTTTTAAAAAGAAAAAAAAATAAAAATAAAAGGAAGAAAAAATGTGTAGGGTGTGAAAAAATTGTATAATGTAGAAGGAAGTTTCTCAGCAGTTACATACGTGGACACTTAAGATGTGTGATACCATGCTTCTCTTATTTGTAATTTACACCCTTGTCACTTGCCACTTTAACCTTAAACGAGATGCTTTCAGTTTTTAAATGCAGAAAGACTTAAATAAATCATCATAGAATTGGTCACAGGCACTTTATTGAGCCTACAGTAAAATGTAAAAGCTTGTTATCTCTACTAACCAAATGATATAAGATATATTTAAATTTTGTGACAGGATAACAAAAATTAAAATTTAACTTATTTTATAAAATTAGTAATTATAAATTGTGACTTTGTGTGGAAAATGAAGATTTTTTCATGATTAAATTGTTTTACTGTATAGCTATATACAATCATACTGAAATTTATCAGTAGCAAATTACTTTATTAATATAATATGATGAGAATATAGTAAGCATTGTGATTTCAAAATATAAGTTTGGAGGGGAAATGAATGTGAGAAAAAGAAGAAGCCAAGTATACCATATACAGGTACAAATTACATATGATGAACATTATCACTATATATCTAAAAAGTACTAATAAAAATATACAAATTAAATGAATTTGGAATAGTTTTTCCTTTGTATGACCTATACACTTATTGGCAACAAAATTTATGTAAATGTTATGGCTTCATATATATAATTTTATATATATGTATATGTAAAATATATATATATGTTATGGTTTATACATTGTGTCAACTTGAGAAGTCTAGAAGCTTAATTAAGTAACTCAGCAGCTCTACATCCTGGGGTGTAGGGCACAAGCAGTTACCTGTTCATTGTGTCAATTTGAGAAGGTCAGAAGTTTAACTGAGAGACTCAGCAGGGAGCCAGGGTCTTACTTTGTAAATATCCTCATCCTGTGCAAAGGAAGGCAAGGAGATTTGTGAATGCTACACCCAACCTGCAGGCGGAGGGGGGGTGGTGCTCTGTGTACTATAGAAGGGAGGAGAAGAGGCTTGCTCTGGCCCCCTTTTACTCTGGCTACTTTTGCTTGACTGCTGCCTTGAAGTGTTGCCCTGGTGCCATGCCACCCTGCCTTGGAGGCAGCTGATTATGGGCTGAAACCTCCAAAAACTGGAAGCTAAGTAAACCCTTTCCTTCCCTAATTTTGGGTGTCAGGAGTTCTGTCTCAGCAACCATGAAAAAGTAACCAAGACAATATATATATAACAAAACTTTAAATTTTGTCATATTGCACAGTTAATATAACTATTATTTGGTTTGCAAGGACATCAGAGAAAAAGATGCTTAATACTTCTTTAGGGTAGAAATTATGTTGAAGTATAGATGTACAGGGCATAAAATGAGCAAAGAGGAAAGGAAAAACCCAGATAAGCAATAGTCATGATGTAGATCAGGAAGCAGAGCATGATTCAATGTATTATCAAAATACATGTTAAAAAAAAAGAACCCTACAATCAATGCTGATATCAATTTGCATCCAAAGGAAAGCAGCCTGGTAAAGCAGTATGATGTGTGCTCATCCAACTTACTCATTGACTATGTCACCATGCTATAACCCCCTCTCCCCACAGTAAACATGCAAGGTGAATGTTTTGAATTGACTCAACATCAAAGCTGCCACAATCAAGCGACTGAAGTCACTTTTAAAAAGTGGCAGCAAAATGGGCTAATGTGTTTTTAAAGTAGCATAGAATCTTTTGGAGGAGATTAATGGCAATATTTTTTTACTGTAATAAATTTGAAAAAGAAATTGTTTATTGTTCACTGAATTTTAATTACACCTCCTACTAGATGAACAATTATTCTCAGAGGCTAAAGTTTTATGCCTAATGAAAGCAATTTATTTTAGGATTGAATTTAACTCATCATAAAAAATAACTATTATGTAAATATAGGGTAGCATACTATGATTCTCCTTTAATACACATGGCAAGGAACTTATTATTTGAAGAGGTTTAACAAAAAAAAAAACTCCACAGTTATATGTACAGATAACATTTATACATAAAAATACCAAGATTTTGGTCAATTATTGTAGTCATTTTCCAAATAAATAATCATTTGTCACATTACTCTTTTTTATTAGATCTGAGTTTTCTACAATGGACTGAAATTTTCTAAATTTCCAAAGTAGTTTAACTGACTCCTGTATTTTCAAATATACTGAATTGATAATTGTGCTTACTCATTTACTAATTTCAATGTAATTTAGTTATTAATGATATACTTGCCTTAATCTAGCTAAATACCCCATTTATTCCCACCAGCAGATTTAAAATTTTACTTCTCTAATCTTATATGCATACATTTATATGTGTAATGAAAATCTAAACTACATTTTAAAAGTAATCAAATCATGACTAATTTTCAGAAAATGTGGTTTATAAATATAATTGAGCCAAAAAGTGTTGCTACCAAGGAACTTCACAAATCACTTTTGTTAGTCTCTTCATCACTAACTACTGCTATCTAGGTTATTCTAATCTGTGTAATCTTGACATGAATATTTCTAAACATATATGAGTGCTTCTGTTTCATATATATATTTTAGGGCATTTTTTCAGTCATTATTGTTTCTATGATCATTTTTACTGCACACACAGTCCAAACATTCTCCTATGTATGTATTTATGTTTATTAAATATATAATATATATGAATGTATATAAGTAACATACTATATACATATAATATCAAAATAGAAAATACATACTTGCTCAATATCATAAAAAAGACTTGCTATTTATGGCCTCATAACTTTGCCTAGTTTTGGTGTGTAATAGAAAAACTCTGGAGATTTAAATTGCATTAAATATATAAAAAAACACATTGAACTTCTTGGTTACTTGAACATTGCTATTTTAAAAATTAACTTTTAAGAATTTTTACCATGATGGGTGTATTTTTTCAGTTTTGATTTGTGGGGTTATTTACATAGTCTGGATAGAAATTACTTTGTATTTCATAGCAATGTACCTATCTTCCTGGCGATTATGACTCGTCCCTTTTTCCATATTAATGATACTGTTTGATAAACAGTTGCATTTAATTTTATCTCCCCACACTCTATCACATGCAATTATTTTGTCCACATAAATTGTGTAGTCTTTTTTCAGGTCTTTCTGCTTTCCCTATTAGAATTAGATCAGGTGTTTTTACATTTGATTAATGTTGAAATGATTGCAAATAGGTTATATATACATCTAGTACTTAATAGTGTGCCTACACCTACATTATACTTGCTAAGATTGCCTCCAATTTCCTTCCTGCCACCAAAGACAGTGTTACAACATATGTGGAATTATAAGGACATAAAGACGTTGTGATTAGAGATATACCAGGAGAAGTGGATGTTGTTTACTGTTGATGCATATAATTGGCAAACACTGACAAAGTTAGAAAAAACTTTGAATTTGTTCCTTTCTTTAATATTTTTTTCCTCCATTACTGCTTTTGCATATGATGTTCAGAATGAATTTTTCATGTACACGAAAAATTAAGCTGCAATTTTGATTGAGATTATATGGAATTAATAGTCCAAATTAGGAAAGGTTTATATTTTAACAATCGTTTACCTACCAGTCTATGACTATGAAATATCTATTCAGTTACTAAGATCAAAGTTTGGTAGTTTTCCACACTTTGTTAGATTTATATTTATTGACTTTTTCATTACTTCCATAAATATTAGTTTTATATTTTCTAATTACAAACTTAGTTGCTAGTAAATAGAAAGCTATGAATTTTGCATATTAACATTGCATCATGAGAAATTCTTATACTTTAGGACTTAACTATATTTAGGACCCGCTATGATAGACTCTTTTAAAAATTTTTCAATAGAGACCAGTTTCCTTTCTTTCCTCACTGAACTATTGCAAGCTTTCGGTATACTGTTAAATTAGAATGGTACAGTACAACTCTGCGTTGATCTTGGTCATAGGCTAGATTTTTATCGAACTAGGGAAGTCCTATACTGTTCTTCACTATTCAGGGTGGGCTTCTAGGTGTTTTTAAATATCATGAATAGGTGTAGGATTTTATTACATAGTTTTGTCTTTAATTAGCAAGATGATATAATTTAGCCTATAGATATGATGGACTATATACTTTAATTTTCAAATATTAAAGCAACCTTTAGATGGAAATAAATCCAATGTGGATGTTGAAAATAATTTTATGCTTTTCTGTGTTAGATTTGGTAATATATTATATTTCCAAGTTTTTACATAAGAGTTATTAATCTGTATATTTTCATTCTTAAATTGTTTTTTTTTGCTTGGCATTAAGAAAATGTTAGCCAGATGTATAAGAAATGACATGTTTCTCTGCTTCTATTTACTGTAGCAACTGTTAAATAAAAATCACAAGTAAAACCAATTATGGTACTTTTTAAAAATATGAATTATCAATATACTTTTTAAATATTTATGTTTATTTGTTATTCAATTATTTTTGAGTGAGGCTTGATAAAGTCTTTCAAATACTTATATATTTCATCTAAGTTTTCAAATATATTTTTTAAAGCAGATTGCAGCACTCTTTTATTATGTTTTTAAAATATGATCCTTCCAGAACTGGGAATTTAGCTCAGTGGTAGAATGCTTCTCTAGCAAGTGAGAGGCCCTGGGTTCTGTCCTCAGTACCAAAAAATTAAAAAGCTAAAGATGGTTCTTCCTTAATTTCTGATATTCATTTGTCCTTTAACTGGCCAAATGTTGGTCTTTTCAATTTTTTTTTCTTTTTTGATTCATTAACATTTTCAATTGTTTCCCTGTTTTAATTTTATTGGCATTTCTAATTTTAAAAAAATTGTGCTCTCTAAATAGAAGTTACAATTTTTTAAATTTGATATCTTTATTTTCTAATTGTATAGTGCTTTAAGTGTTGCTCCAATTACTGCACATCATTTATTTTGACATTTTATAGATTCATATTCATTTATTCCTATGTATTTGTCAACATTCCCTGAGACCCCTTGGCACAACTGTTATCTTGAAATGTGCCATTTCATTTTCAAATATCTGGATAATTTTCCAGCTGTATTTCTGAGGGTGATTTTTTGTTTAATTCCAATTATTGAGTGACATGCTTTGTATGTCTATTTAAAATTTGCTTTACTTTCCGGGGTGCCATCTATCTTGGTGAATATTTCATGTGAGCTTAAGGATCATGCGCACCTTACTGTTGTTTGCTGTCATGTACTTTATAGTCAGTTATATTAGTGTAATTGACAATGCCACTCTGTTCGACCCTAACCTTAATATTTTGTTCTTGCTTGTGCTGTACATTATTGACTAAAGTGTGTTCAATTGTTCTATTATGATAATGAATGTTTCTATCTCACTTTCCTGTTTTGTTTCATGTGAAGCTTTGGAGTCACTTAGGACTGATAGATCTTCTGGTAGAACTGACCCATTTTACTATCACTTATGTCTCTTCTTTATGGTGATGCTATTCCTACACAGGAAATTTGAGTTTAATGAAATTATTTAGTTTTATTTTATTTAATGTTAGCTAAAATATAAAAATATGTCCAATCATTACAATTTTCCTCTACATTTTTGAACATAATCACTTCAAATTTAAAATATGTGTCATTTATGTCTATATATTATACCCTAAACAACTGCTGTGAATATAACAATATGCAGTGTGTTGATTATTGTTACTCTCCTATTGGCCTGTTGTGAAATTCTGTTTTACTCTACTTTCTTTTTTTTTCTTTTTTTTATTTAAGAGAAAATGGACACAGAAAAGAGAAACAAAAAGCAAAGAGACAAACAAACAACAACAACAAATTCGATATGATAACATTATAGGTTTACAAAATAAGATGGTTGGAATTTGACAGTAGTTATAACATTGCATGTCATTACCTTCAAAGGGGTTGTTCAGATTAACAGATGTAGACATGTAAAACTGATCTAATCATATGACTGTTAACTGTCCTTTTTGAATAACTAATGCATTTAGTAATATAGTCTTTTTAACTATCTTATGTACACATATTTATAAATTTATGTGTTTTTCCTTTTCCCTTCCTTCCTTCCTCCTTTCCCTTAGAATACCTCTTGTTGTCTTTAAAATAATTTTCTTAAAAAAAAGAGTAAATCTGAGGCCATAAAAATAACAAATAAATGTTTTATATTTTAAGTGATATATATTTATATATTTTCCCCATTGTTCTTATTTAAAGGAATAAAAATGTTATTGAAAATATTTAGTGACAAAGTAAAATACATATTCAAAATATATGGAAGAAATTGTTTTGGTATTGTTTCATTGTAATATGCTTTTCATCTCGACATTGTATTCAACAAAATGACATCTTTATATAACTTAATTATTATTTTAGAAAAAATTGATTTATAATACTTAATATAATTCAATTCATAAAAATGATATCAAATCTTAACATTATTGCTTATCCTTCATTTTACTTATCTATTTATTTATTTTTGGTACTGGGAATCAAACTCAAGAACTTGTGATTGCCAGCTGGTGCTTATACTGCTGAGCTATATTCCCAGACCTTAGCCTTCATTTTAAATATTAGTAGGAGTAGTAGTAGAATAGCAATAAATATAATAATGTTTAATATATAATAATGAAACTAAAAGCAAGATAACATTAATAAGACTATTTGTATTGCTTTTTTAAAATATAAATATATGTACTTATTGGAAAATTAACAGAAAATCTCTTGAATAGAAAAAGTAATTAAGTGATTTTTCAAATGTTATTCTAACAGTGTACATGTCTTGGTTACTTTTCGCTCATTGCTGAGACAAAATACCTGACGCCCAAAGTTAGGGAAGGAAAGGTTTATTCTTACAGTTTCTTGGGAGTTTCAGTCCATAAGTTGGCTCCAAGGCAGCATGGGGTGATGGGGCTACAGTTCATGGCAGCTGCAAGCCGCAAAGCGCGCTGGCAAGAGAGAGGCAGAAGCAGGGAAGTGAACAACAGGAAGACCCGCCTTCCCTTACACTGTATGTCGGCTCCACCCCTGGGCAGGCACAGCACTCACATTGCCAGACAACAAACCAACAACAAACCAATAACTCAGCCCCATCAAAATTATATGAGGACTTGGGGGTACATAGTATACCCAATACAGTACACATTTTTAGTGTTGATGTAAAAATGACTTTTTGACTTACATCTGAGTAAATATCTTATGGCAGATAATTTGATATGAGTAGAAGTGATTTTTTGCACGATATGATTGTTCTTGTATCACATACAAATCAAGTTCGATTCTAAGAAATCAGTATAATTCTGTATGTTAAAATTAGCAGAGTATGAGAGCTCTGGTGCTTCTGCAAGCTTTAATATAAAATTAATCATAAAAGTACATTAAGAAGAATGATCATACACTGTAAACTCCAAATTACTATATTCCTGTACATGTTACTTTCAGTAACTGTATTCTTATTCATTATAATAATAAAATATTTGTCTTCTGTTACACCTACCCAGTATTCTGTTGTTCGCATTATTGTTTAGGATCTTACTCTCTATATTTTAAGGAGTCATGGTCTACTATTCAGGTATATTGATGGAAATATAATTTATGATACTTCCAGTTATATACAAGTATGTGCACAGTGTGCATATATGTGTGTTTGTATATATATATATATATATATATATATATATATGTGTGTGTGTGTGTGCATGTCTTAGTGCATGTGCAATTTGTTATGTTTTTTAATCAACTCATTGAACTCAATATTTTTATGTCCCTAATTAAGACAGTTTAAAATTAATCCCAACTTATCCTCCAAAGACAAAGGAAAATCAAAAGTAATAATATCAGAACTTTGACTTTCTGGGATGGAAACATCAAGGCAAAGGTGAAAAGTAGCTTGAGTTATCAGTCATATTTCAATTTTTATAATGATGGTTTTTCTTTCTGCTGACGAGAAAAAATATGCTTGGTTCCAACATTAAAGTACATATTTTATTTTTAGCCAAGCAGACTTGAATTTCTTCATTTTAAATCCCTGCTGAACTTTAGAGAAACCTTTAAAAACTCAATTACATTTGTACTAGATTTTTACTACAGGCTTCAGAGTCCAGAATTCTTATGCTCAAGGAAAAGGAATCAGTTCTAAAAATCGACAAGACCATAAGAAAGTCTTATATGAGAACTATTCCAAAACTCTGATAATCAGAAAATATGGTCAGAATTACCTTCTTTGAAAGAAAATATTTGATGATATTCAAATGAAAACAGTTATTAATTGACCTATGTGGGATAATTATCCACTACAATAAATTGTTTAAAAATGTTCACCATTGGGATATTAGTATCTGAAAATAAGATTATAATAATGAATCTTCAAAATCACTAATCATAATAACAATATTCTTAACTTCTGAGCAGCTATTATTTTGTTTGAAAGCATTTTCTAGAAACTAGATTATAGCCATTAATTCATATGGATATTGTACTTTTATTTTATTTTTAAATGAACTTAGGATATAGGATAACTTGTTTTCCTTATTAATGAAGACAAATGATTATTGTTAGATAATTAAACAAAGGGATCATGTAGAATATGATTCATCACCAAAAGGGATATTTTGGTCAAGAATTTTTACTATTGCTTGAAAACATGTTAATGAACTACTTGTATTAATTCATTTTCCAAAGACAGTAGATAAGGTTAAGTGACAGTAGTAAAATAATAAATTACTTACTATTTTCTTTTTATTTTTTAAATTTTTTTATTTTATTTTTTCAGAACAGAAATATTTATTGAGAAAAAGGAAGCTTCTATCTGAGAGAGAGAGACAGAAGAGGTTCCGAGTGGGTTGCCAAAGACTGTCTTTTCTAGTGACTTTTATAGAGTAAAATTCTGATGGGGAAAACTGGGAACTCGCAAGGCAGATGGACATGAGGTGGGACAGAACTGTGGCCAGCCAATAAGATTAATTGTTTAGGTAAAATTGACCAAATCAGGGACAAATGAGGAAGTGAGTCATGTAGTAAGAGAGCATTCTTACGGATCATGGGATTGGGATGGTAATCCCTGGCTTCTCAAGAAGATCCATCCCTAATCCCTAATGCTTATACTTAGGGTGTGGTTGCATTTGTTTTGCCTTCTGTCTTGAGATCTGGCCCACAGCAAGAGGTGTGTATCTCTTCCAACGTCACAAGATATCTGGTCCTCCATGCTGGCTCCTCTGAAGGCCTAGCACTGTCTGACTGCCTATAATATTTCTAACTAACTCAGTTGCTTGTAACATTCCCCCCTCTGAAGAAGTAACCCAAACTGCCATGAGGGGTGATGGGTGATGACTGATCTGGCTTCTTTAGGCTGAAAGGGGTCATAGTTGTTGAATGGCAGTCAGGGATACTCTGCAGAGGTTCTAACTAATGGCCCTCAGTAGATACCAGGCACATTTATCTTGGTGGGTGTACAGCTTTAAGTCTGAAGGAGAAAAAACCAAAAGAAACAATTATGTGTGGATCAAATAATAGAATCAACAGGATTATTATGAGTACAGTTAACAAAGATTTCCACCAAGAGGAGCTAGTAATGGCTTCACATAAGGAAGAAAAGGATAAAGTCCATGAAATTTTAGAATCTGACATGTCATTGATTTGTTACCTAATATCTTGAATAGCTATTAGGATATTAGCTGAAGGATCAGGAATATACATATAGTATTCAATTTTACAATTGTACAAGTGCTTCCTTTAATTGGAGGAGTGAATAATATAGGGGTGAATAGTAACATTACTTATCTGAAGACTTTGTTTTCTCCTGAAGAGGAATCTGAAGTCTTCTATGGGTTCACAGGAGTATGTAGATGGTTGTTCACAGGAGTATGTAGATGGTTGTTCATCTTCAGTTACAGTCTCCAGTTTCCAAGGCTTGAGTCTGGCGTGATGTATCCAAGAGTCCAGGCCTGTTGTCTTGACAGCAGAAGGAGTAGATAGGATTACAGTGTAAGGTCCTTCCCAAATTGGTTCTATTTACAGTCATGTCTGTCAGCCTCAATTTCCTCCTCCTCCCCTGGTAAAAAGGTGTCGGGATTCAGGGAGGAATATGTCTTTATTTGAATAGCTGGTTCTTCTAGAAGTAGAGCCTGGTATTTAAGAAATTGGTTGTCTGACAGCCATAGACTCCCTTTGGAGGAAAGAACTCCTGCCACATTGTGAGGTGTGTACACAATGAGGTCTTTGCCTAAAGTCAGCTTGGATGCCTCTGTCACTAAGAGAGCTACAGCTGCCACAGCTCTAAGGCAAGCAGGCCATCCCCTTGCTACAATGTCTAATTCATGGCTCGGATACCCTATAGGTTGTTGAGCGGGTCCTCAATCCTATGTATTCCCAAAGCCATGCCTCGCCTCTCGTCGACATATAAATTGAAATGGTGTCCTGTGGGTAGGCTCAGAGTGGGGCATTTAGAAGTGCTTGCTTAAGTTTCTGGAATGCAGCTTGGGAGTCAGGTTCTGAAGACAAGGAAAGGAAAGAATTAAAACAATTCTCTCCTTCACATGTCTTACTATTTTCTTTGAAGACAAAACAAGGGTGTTGTTTGAGAATCATCTGTGCAAGCCTAGAATTTAGAAAGATTCTACATATAAAATAAAATGAAAATTTTGTCAAAAAATTTCTAATAAAATGTTTTAACATTTCAGCCCTTGGTAAAGGTAAAGTATGTTGATTGATACAAAATTATACAACATTTAGATCCATCATAATGCTTTAATATTTTATTGTGTGAATTCATGTGACCACTTCAAGGAAATTTGAGGTTTTTTTGTCCAAATAATGTCAAATGTATTAGTCATCATTCTCCAGTGAAGCAGAATAAAATAGACATAAATATAAATATAGATAAAGAGATTTATTATGAGGAACAGGACTCACCCTGATTATTTGAACTGAAAATTCTCATGTGTGATCTGCCCCATGTGAGCAGGGGATCCTGGGAAGGTGTCGAAGTTTCACACCAAAGTCAATGACAGTAGCAAAAGAGAAGCCACTGGTGGGAGTCCCTTGTGGAGGCTGAGGGCCTTAGAAAGGAGGAGGGTATCTGTGGTATGAGTTCTGAGTTGTGTCTAAGGCCCAGGGGAGGGAATGCCAATGTCTCAGGAGAGAGGAGATGAATCTCCTACCTGCCAAACAGAGTGTAAATTCACCATTATTTGGCATTTTTTATGCCCAGGCCCTCAATGGACATTCTATCTACTTAATCAAGTGTTAGTCTCATCCAGAAATTCTCACAGACAAACACAGAACTAATATATCAACACCCTGGGTATTCTTTAACCCAGACAAACACACTTAAAATTAGTTATCATGAATCTTTAAAATTCTGAGCCAGGTGTGGTGGCTCATGTTTGTAAGCCCAGCACTCGGAAGGCTGAGGCAGGAGGATCATTACGCGTTTGAGACCAGCCTGGGCAAAAAGTGAGCTCAAGTCCAGCCTGAGCTGCATAATGAGACTCTCCCTCTCTCACTAAAAAAACAAAATTATAATTAGATGTAAATTTTTCCTGTGTAAAAACTAAGCTCATTTCAGTTAATCTTCATACATAAAATAGATAAAAATCATTCAGATGAAAGCTTTTCCTAAAATGCATAATCAGTATTAATGCAGAAAACCGTTTATAATTTTACTTTGTTTTCTTCTCATCAGTGTGTATTTACAGAATACAATGATCAAGTATTAAATAATGTGCTGGGCATACATGAGTGAACATAATTCCCAGTCATACAATTAATAAGTGATAATTTCATAGGAATGACAAGATTTTTTTAGGCAGATAACACAAACAAGAACCAAAAATAGTAGGTACAATGATAGAAAACAGTTAATGGATATCAGGAGATGTTCTTAACAAGAAGAGGAGAGAAAATAAGAAGTGAAACTGTGTCATCTTCAGCAACCGCTCTAGAAGAATGTGGTAGCACGGCAGTATTTTAAGAGATGACGAGGACTTAGCATGGAAAACTTACAAGATAAGTAAAGCAGTGTGAAAGCTTATGAATTTGGGAAACAAAGGAGTATGTAAAGGACTTTTAAGTCTAGGGCTGTAATACAAAGTGCTTGACAGAGTTATCCAAGAAAAAGCAAGAATTTCTTCACATAATTTTAGTAGATAAAACTATACAAGTCTTCTCCTAATTTTCTGGTACACTTTCTTGTGTAGCTGAAGGTTAAAAGTTACAAACAATCTCTTTTTTCTTTTTGTGTGTGTATGTTTGTGATGCTTAACAATTATATTTATTGCAAAGAATTAGCGCATTCACACATCACCTCATAAGTATTTTTACTTCATCTTCTTCTCTTTGTCCTCATGTTCCCTCTCCCCACCCCCAGCAAAAGTTGCAAATCATATTTTCTCACCTTTTCTGAGATTGTCTCTGTGAGTTGATTTGTGTTGTATCTCACTGGGTTCCAAATGAAATGTGGATGTGGGACAAATTTAGATGGAACGTTTGGAAAATACATTACATTCATATATGAGAGCAGCAACAGTACAGTTCAGTCCAACATTCACAGAAGCCGCTTCTTTTCTCCAAGATCATAACCAGCGTATTAGACTCTGCACCTAGACATTAGCTAGCTCAGCAGTTTTTCAAGTGAGATATAAAAGGCACATTTTTAGCAGAAGAGTTCTGTTGGTCTGCATATTTTTAAAAAGTCATTCCTGAAAACAAATATTGCATTTATTCTTCTAGTGCCTGTATTAAACAACTATGTTTTGTTTAAATTAACAAAAATTGCTTATATTGGCCACACGTGGATTGTAAATAACATGGTTGAGTTTACCTCCTCCAAACTAGTCCTCCATTTAATTGGGTGCAACTGTGTTCTTCTATACAAAGCTATACTCACCATCACTTCAAATTATGCTGACTCTGGTACAAGGGGAGTCAACCAGGTAGGAGCAAATGTGCCGAGGAAAGCTCAGCAACAGTGTTTTGATCCTGTAATGTCTGTCACCTACCATCCCTTGCACTATGTATTTTAATCTCTTCTTTCATGTAATTCTATCTCATCAGTAGGATCTGTAAGAATTGTCATGTATCCTCACAGGAAAATGCTAAGAGAAATACAGAAATCTTGGCCCTGCAGCTCTTGAGTATTAAATTAAAAGAACATGCTTTAAGACTACTATCAGATTTTCTGTCCCTTATACATTGTGGTAAACCTATTTTTTTTTGAGTGGATATCTGATTTTTCTATTTAAATCATGCATCTTGATTGCAAGCAACAGAAGCTAATCTGGATGTATCATCAAAAATGGATTCATTGAAAGGGTATTAAGTAGTTGAAAAATTATTGTGAAAAGTAGAAAACAAACTTCAGGATCTCTACTTAAATGTATATATTAAATATGACACAAAGAAAGCACCAGTGCTGGGTTTGTTGCCCAGCTGAAACCATTTCTTTTTCAAGTTTCCAATCTTGAAATTTACAGAACACAAGACTTGTGTCTCTGTCAACAGTGGAGGTCTGATAAATTGGCCAATGCCTACAGCCCCTACCACCATTCCCATTTTTAATCTAGTCAACTTCTGAATATTTTGCTTTGAGACTTTTCTGTTATGAATGTGTGTAGCAGCTGAAAATGATGCCAGGAATTTCTATTTCTGGGTTTTTCTTTGGTAGGGAAGACAATAAAACTTAGAATTTGCCAATTGTAACTAAAGATATTGAACCTGCTTGGAGTTAGAAATATGATAGATATTCACTATACTGGTTATGATTCTTTGGTCTTTAAAATAACAATAAGTAGAAAATAAATATCGATAGTCCATAGCAATACACATCAAAACTGTATGTGGTGTATAAATTATTACACCATGAGGAACATTTATCTCCTTGCTGATTTATGCATAAAAGAAAAATTTAAAACTCTACACTCACAACATGAGAATTAATGCAACATGATTTAACTAAACCCTGTAAGATGTAATTACATTATGATAGGCGACGTGAAGCCACATTATTTCTCATCAACCAACTCTTGAAAATGAATCACTGGGGGAAGGAACTTAGGAAAGAAGGAAACTTAATTATTCTTTGATATTATATCAGTCTAATAATAAACTGTTCTTTATAGTCTTTACCTGAAATATGATGACCTAGCTTAAATGAAATAGCTTAATGCTAATAAAGCAGTGGTTTAGTAAATTCATATGTCTGGGTGAAATATGTTTAAAATATCTATCCAATATTTCAAGACAAAGATCTGACCTAAAAGCTTTCAATTTCCTCAAATAAATATGGAATTTATTAATAGTGATATTAGATTCTGACAGTAATAGAACATCACTCAATGTTTATTGTTTACTTTAGTATTTTTATAGATTCCTAAATTTGTAGTGTCTGAGAACGAAATGGAGAGATTCACTTAAAATAAGACAAAGCAAAACAACAGAGTATTGGGTTACAAATATACTTCCTTGTGGTCTGATATTGTTGTAAATTCTTGTGTCTAGAGAATGGCATCTTTACATAAAGATTAAATAATTATCAAACTTTGGTGACAGAAGTTTTTCATATACAGTTTATAAAAATATAATTAGGCATTAATATTAAAATGGAGCATTTTAAATTAAATATTAAATTGCTTATTAAAACAGTAATTTGCAAACTTTTCTGGAAAGTAAGCTAAAATGGTTTCATTCTTTAAAAAATGTAATCTGAATATGTTATTCACATTATGAGGTTTGTTACATATTATAATTATGTCAAAATTACATTGAATGTATTATATTTTCCTTATTCCTATAGTCTGTCTTTCAGATTTAGTTTGGTTTAACAAGCTTACCCATATACTCTTCGGTAAGGGAATTATCATCTGGAATGTTAGTTTTAAACATATTCCAAGAAAAATGATTTTGCCCAAACTATTTGATGCTGAATTTTGAAACACATTTGCCCCTTATGAGTATGCAGGAGTGTACCTATAACTTATTCATGAAGAAATTTTCTAGTTTGATTGAAGGTAGTATTTTATTCTCTCTTTTTAATAGAAGGGAGAATGATTTCATTTAGGCATATGTCAAACTCTTCAAATTTTTAACAAGAAAGGGACATCAATTTGACTATTTATGTATAAATATATTGATATACTTTCAACAAGAAATGAGCACTATTAGTTGTGTACTATCTCTGAAGAATATCAAGCCTGTGTATTTCAGCAATGCTTTGAAAAGATCATTCCACATTTATAAAAGTAAAAGTGCATGTTAAATTTACATCTTGTCATCTTTCCCTCCAGCCTTAAGTACTCTAATTAGTAGGGAGACTATGCTAATGTTTTTTATTTTAAAATACTTTGCAAGTGTATATGTAAATTTATTAGCTTGAACTATACAAACTCATATTTCATCGTTAACTATAAAAACAACAGATGTATTATTGGCATGTTTCTTCTTACAGCTGGTGCTTTTTTTAACTTGCTATTTTATCTTGAAAAATAATGCTATCTCTTTTCTTCGCTGTATAAGATAATTTATTGGAATACACAATAAATTATTTACACAGTCACATACATACATTTATGATATTTTATATATTTTGGTATTGCAAACAGTTAAGCCACTAATATTCTTATTATGTTAACTTATATACATTTGTGGTAATACCTATAGGATATATTTAAAGAGGTAAAAGTGTTACATATACTTACGTTTACCCTAAACTATATCTTTGAATGTAGTTTCACCACCAGAAGGGTTCATATTTGGTTTGTATTAACCCTAAACATTGCAGAATTTCTTTACTAAGTTATGCTTAGCGTTAAGGGTACTTTGTGAGCAGCAGTCTCATACTTTTTTTTTTTTTTTTGTGGCACCGAGGATTGAACTCACAACATCACGCCTACCAGGCAGGCACTTAAGCCACTGAGTCAAACTCCTGGCCCTAGTTTTTTGAGACAGGGTCACACTATGTAGCTCAGGCTGATCTTGCATGCAGTCTCATACTTAAAAAAGTCATAGAATGTGTTCATGCAGGTAGTATTGCAAATGACAATGTTCATGATTTTGTGGTATTTTGCTGCATTACTCAGAATAACTATACTTTTGAATTAATCATAAAATATTGTATCAAATTCTATAAACAGTTGATTATGAATTTAATGGATAAAATGTGCTAATTCTATGTATTATCATTTTGCAGTACAAATCAAAATAGATGATATAATTGATCAAGAAGTAGTCTGTCTACATGGAAGGGTATGAATGGTAATGTGTCACTTAATGTACAAATTTCCAGCACCGTATTGCTCAACCACATCTTGTATGTGGGTGCCTAATTCACAAATGTTTTATTTGATTTATTCCCTTTGCCTATTCTTTTCTTATCCTACATAAATTATTAGTATGATATGCATATACTAATTTTTTTCCAACATTTTAACAAACCAGTTAGTGACTTATAACTTTAAATTGCAAGCAAAATCAGTTATTTTTTAATACCTACTCCTTCCCTTAGTATGTTAAGTAGTACATTTTACAGGTAAAAATGTATATTAATAATTTGAAAGTAGACTAACAAGTATATCTCTTTAAAAGGACACAAAAAATAACTAACATAAATAAATGAAAACAGCATTCTGCTTGTATGAGTCCAGGAGAAATGATACACATGTAACTCACTAGAATAATTTGATCTTCAATCCACTTAATGACTATCAATTTAAAATTAAACTAATGTAAAATGAGGAGGACCTAAGCAGTCATTCCTGCTTAATTATAACCATTTTACATTGATGCATTAATTCAATGTATATGAAGGAAGACCATGACAATATTTACATAACTATTTTACCAGCATCATTAATGGAAAATAAAAGAATCTCTGGAGAGTTTGAGGTTTCTGAAAATTATATATATGCTTTCTAAGGAATACTGTATTTTTCTTAGAAAAACTTGTGAATATTAATTCTTCAAAATTTAACTAATTATTCGGAGTCCATGAAGTAGCACTTCCTAGTATTTTAAACCACTTATCATTAGTAAGAGTATAATTTTTTAAAACAATGTGTCTTAGGTATAAAACAATAATGCTTATAAAACATAGAAGCAAGACAGATATAAAGAAATATTAGACATTAATGATTTGATTCATTTAAGATTCAATTACTTTATCTAAAGTGGATTCAGTTTTCTGAGTGTTTATTTTGTGCCTCGCATTGCTTAGAATGTGAATTATAGAACTCAACAAAACTGCTGACAGTTTCTCCCCTGGTGTACCTTCAATTCCATTTAGGAAACAGTGAAGAAATTGCTTGCTTAAATAGTATAATTTCCATCAGGTAGTAAAAAACACTTCACAAATGAAAATAAGGAAGAAAAGGGGGATAAATATGATAATGGTACTTCCTCAGAAAACAGGAAAGATGGAACCATTATTTACTGAGAGAGAACTGAGATGTATTGGGTATGGAAGTAGGGGAACAATAGCTGGGCTAGGGTATTTTTACTCTGAGTTGCCTAAGACTTCAGTTAAAAAAATAAAACTGGAAAGTACTGTAGATGGTGTTTGAATTTTTATTTAAATCTCAATCTCTCATTTCTTACATGTGCAAATCAATTTTACTGCTCAAATAGTGTCAGCGCTATCCATTTACTGCCTTGAAATGGAGTATATTATATCTTGTTTCCACTTTAAATGTCAGTTTTGAAACACATACACAGGTTTTTACTCAGTTTATCTCCAAAACCTCAAACCATACTTTCCTTCTTTTTTTTTTCTGTATTCATTAAAAGTAAATTCTCTTCATTCTCTCTCATTAAGCTCTCAAATTTGTATTGTCTAGTTCTCATTTAAATTTTGTTTATTAAAACATATATATTATAACAAAGAGAATTTAATTGATTACCAATTCTAGATTCCATTAGCATTAGTTTTGCCAAATACTTATACAAAAATTCAATGCAAAAATTGATATTTCTGCTACAGTTAGTTAAACTAAATAGCAATGAGTAACTATAAATTATTCTACATCTTTTAAAACATTTTCAGTTGCTTAGGCTGTGTTCCTATTTCTCATGAAATTCTTAATTCTTCATGGTGTGACTCAAAAAATAAAAGTTACCTTAAACTGGAAGGAGGCTTATCTTCTAGTAATTGTATTTCTTTCTGCAGTTTGAATTCTGTCCTCCAAAGAGAATATGTGGGCATCCTCTGAGTGTCACATATTGTGTCTTTTTAGGAAATAGTGTGTTTGCATAAATAACCAAGTTAAACACAGTATAGAGTTCTGTCATGTACAAATCATTCCTAAAACTTAATAATAGTAGATCACTTAACAAAGTAGGGAAATAGGGTCACAATATAGTATTTTATGGAGCATACTTATTTTTATTAAAATTTATTAATCACTTATAATTCAAAATGTTTTCTCTTATTTGAAAACTTTTATGAGAAAATATCTTATCAACTTATTCAAAATTAAATGAAGCTTTGTCTTAGAGCCATTTTATAATTTAGAATACGGTGCAGTATGTTCAGACATAAAGTTCAACTTACTTTTTTTGAAACACGAAATTCTGAATTAAGAGTTTACCTGCATAGATTGTTAATCTGTCTAGAAGTCTGTCAAGTGCCCAATGGGTTTAACAGTGTTTTAAATTTGAATTTAGAAAAACGCAGAATTGATTTGAATTTCTTGAAGATATGAACGACACTATCATTCATTGCACTGCTTTTGGAATTCTATGATTTTATTTTAACAACATTGAACTGACTAGTTCATTCATGTAAGAAATACTCATTAAGCATCTACTATGTCTCAATTTCTCAGCAAATTAAAAAGTTTATACATTGCCTTATGCTTCATGTATACATGTCTAGCTGTTCAGATCCAGTTCCTTAATCAAAAAGTAGGAGAAAAACAATTTTTATTTAGAAATGTTGAAATCCATTCCAGGTTGAGTTTTGTCCTCCAAAGAGGACATATAGACATCCTCTTGGTACCACGTATTATGACCAAGTTAAGTAAAGTAACAAGGATGAATTGCTTAGTAATCTACAAACCAGTATGACTGGTGCCCTTTCTCTAAAGGAAATGTGGACACAGCCAAACACATAAGAAGGGATGGCCAGGTGAAGAGACATACCTGTGAAATCAAACCCAAACACAAGAATGGTGCCATGAGCATAGGAAAGCATGGGAGAAAAAGTAGAAGAAGCAATGAAGAATCCTGTCTGTGCAGGTTTTAGAGAGATATGGCTTTGCTGATATCTTTGATTTTGGTCTTCCCTTCTCCGTAGCTATGAGATAATGAATTTCTTTTTTTTAAAAAAAGTACCCATGTATTTGTTCTTTGCTGTGGTAACCCTTAGAAAACTCATAAAATGCCCCAATCACGGAGTTAATACACTTGTTCTCTTAGACCTGGTCCAGTGCACTTTTGCTATGTTCTAGCTGATCACATTACAATTACAAAATTCAGAGTTCTTGTGTATTTAGATAATTTGAAAGGCATAGTATACCTGTCTGGGAAATTAAACTTGCAAATGCTTTCAATTTTAATTTGTTAGCTTTTAAAAAAGTTATTGTGCTATTTCAATATACCAGATTTTTTTTCCTAAATTGTAGAGAGACATCAGGGAAAGTAGTGATAATCATATTTAAAAACTGGAGATTTTCAGAATCATGAGTCTTCCTTTAGAGCTGATTCATCAAATGAGGTTTGATATAGACAGGTGGTAAGTAAAATAATGGCACGTTACATGCTATTTACTATATATTCAAATGCCTTTATTCATATTTACATTTCAATGTTTATCTGTATTGAAATTTTATTTCTATTTCCACTGATTAATATACATTAGCTAATTGGATATAGAAGAGGAAGGCTTCATTTTCTATAGAAAAATATTTTTGGTTTAAAATATTTTGTAATCCATTGTACTTAAAGTTTGTGATATAATGAGTAGAGATTTAAAATTAATTATAGAATTTCATTTCTACAATGTAGACTATAAGCACAATTGTGACTGATTTAACAATTCTCGAGGCAAAATTAAAACCTCGTGGTAACCTCCACAAACTTTTTCTTATCATTTTGAAACAGGCTCTAGCTATACATTTCAGGTTGCCTTGGGCTCACTTTGTAGCCCAGGCTGGTCTTGAACTTGCAATGATTCTCCTGCCTCAGCCTCCTGAATGCTGGGATTACAGGAGTGTACCACCACCACACCAGTGTCCAACCTCCACAAACTTTAAATTGTCAAATGCATTTTAGGATTTACTTAGGAAACAGTCATTTATTCTCTCACGTACTTAGAGTTGTACCATAATGTAAAAAAAAAGAAAAATAATTTTAGGAACAAATTAGCAATCATACCGTGAGTCATCATAATAGTCATACCACTATGAACTAACTATACATTCTCTTTTTAAATCAAGAGCATATGTTATCTTATGTCTAAACTAAAAAATAATAATTTTGATGTAGAAAACAAGTCCACTATCTTTATAGATTTAAATATAAATTCTTTTTAAATTGAATCATATATTTTTGGGTACATGTACATCAGAAGTTTTATTTTAAATTAAACTTAATCAATGCATTACTTTTGACATTCTCCCAAGAGTAATAGACTAGTTTGTAGAAATGCTGAGTGTAAGACCATATAGCACTTACCTCTTGACAGGTATTATGTCAAGTAAAGTGTGCATATGTTTGCATGTGTGTGTGGTCACCTGCAAACTAACTTCACATTTATATGGTAAAACACAATTTTAATACCTTTTTAAAACTTAAGAAACTATCAATGTTATGTCTGTTTCAAACTTAGCAGTCTGTTTGCAGGATTCATTCTTTTTAAAATCATGCATGAATAACATATGCTTTGCTATATAAATTATTTATGTTAAGCTGCTAAAGTAATATGCTATACTTTATAAATTACCAAATACAAGGAGAAGGATTTCATTTTGCAAATGTTGAAATATACGTGTGTTTACTTTTAGAGAATCATAACCTTTCAAAGTACAAAAATGCTAAGATCAAAGTGTGTTATATTTTCCTAAACTTTTTTGTATTTTACTTTGACTTGATTTATTTGATTTCACTGTAGTAAGTGAAATGCTTTGATTGCATTACTTTGCCCTCAAAGGGTTCTATAAACTGCATAAATCATGCCTCTCCACTATGGAAATTGCTTCAAATAATTCCTTTCGAATAAAGAGAATTCAGAAACAAGAAATCCCTCTGTTGATATTCCACATTAAGAACCAAGTCACATTTATTGTTGATAGGATTTACATGCCTATGCAATCATTTAAAATAGATTTGTTATTTATGTGACACAGTAAAATAACTTTTTAATAATACACTAAAGAGGATCTTAAGGGTTCTTGTGATCAAAGTACATGCTCTTTATGCTAAAATATTTAATGGAATGTCTGTGACTATAAGTTAGTAAATCACTACAATTTTTAAAATAACTGCCTTAGTTTTGATTTTATAAATCCTTAGCAAGAAATTGGAATATATAACAGATAGCTTGAAGCTAAGAATATTTCCTTCATCTTTAAATATTCAGATAACCATGGTTTTATTATATGTATATCATAAATGAGGCAATAAGAGCCACGTGGTGTGAGTAGCTATAATAATCCATATTTATGAACCTGATCTCCAGTATGTACTTTACTCTTTTTTATACTGAAATATTGGTGTTTCAAGGTAATTTAATAATTCTTCACAAATGATTGTGTTCAGAACGACAGCCCCCTCTTTTATTAGAAGTCTTGTTAAATTTAAAAGTATATCTCCAATAATGAATTAGAAATTTTTAAATTTTATGCATTCAACTATTAATGATACATAGTGTAGTATACTTCAAAACTCACTGTGCCAACTTCAGTTTTTCTTTTGATGAAATTAATAAAGATTGATCTTAAAGCACTTTTTTTTGCATTCTAGAGCAAAAAAAAGATAGTGGACATTTTTGTTCATTTTTTAAACTAATATAGATAAACATCAAAACTGAACTGTATTGTTTTCCTGCTCTATAATTTAATTCTTTCTAGTTAAATGCACGTAATTTATAAAGGTTAAATGAAATTATTTCTAATTTGCAGAAATTTCCTTGAAAAGAAATATTTAGCTTACCACAATGTTTCTGTCTCCATGTGAAAATGAACTTAAGGTTTGATTATAAGAACAGAACATTGTAGCAAATATATAATTAACAAGAATGCATTCCAAGGGTGCCTATATCATATTAAATCATTCTACTTAAACCTGGCTAAATAGCAAAATTAGTTGAGTCATTCAAACAAGATGAAATAGTTCACATACTGCAAGAAATATAATTCTACCAACACTAAAATTGAGTAAAACTGTAAGAATACAAGTGTGCATACTGGTATGGTTGTTGGAGTTACATTTCTTTATTTAAGAAAATCTAATGATTTTTTTCTTATACAATAACAAACTTTGAGAAATTACTAAAAAAATACAATAGTACAAAACAGCAGGTGGCATTCTGTTTTGACTATGAGGAGTAAGGCTAACATATAAATAACCAAAGCATAATGAGATAATATGAACAATATAATTTGACTGGAGAAAACGTTTCTCTTAGGACGATGGTGTGGTTTGCCCTTCGTTGAGGTGTCCCAAGGATCCCTATATTAAAGGTGCTGGAAACTTGAGAGATGAGATCTATTAGAAATTGTTTGCATGATTTTCTGGACAACGTTATAGCCAGGAAGTTAAGTAGTTCTCCTGGAGCTACTGAAAGTTGTTATAAAATGGCTAAGTGTGGTTTCTTTCTCTTCTCCTTCTCCCAATCCACCACTGAATGGGGGAATTTTCCTACAGCTCGCTACATTCTATTGTGACTTTCAATCTGTAATACTGTGAGATAAACAAATGTCTTCTTTTATAAAGTTGAAGCCTTCAACATTTATCAGTACAAGCCAAAGTAAACCAAGTAGTGAATAGAATAAGTATTAGTAGAATTAATTAAAAATTAAAGAAATGTCAGTTAGGAGCGGAAGAATGAGTGGAAAGGCGAACATTATAGAGCTTCCTATTTGAGTCTGGTATTTTTGAGTTGTGCAGTTTCATAGAAGTAATTTTATATTTTAGCCTTTCTAAATTTTGACCTGTTGTAATTACTTCCCATATGATTTTTTGACTGATAGTCCATAACCTATAGCTCTATGTAAAGGGAAGTTAAATAAACCATTAAAATTGAGTATAAGTTGACATCCATTGGTAAATATATTAAATTGAGGTATGAACATAATCGTAGAAAATATTAAGTAGGATTTTTCAGTGGTCTAATGAGAAACAACAAATCCTATACTCTATTTGTATTACTTAGATTATCTGTCCAAAGATATGAAAGCAAGAAACCCACTCTGATGATACAAAATTTGCTACTCCCTTACCACCTCCTTAAATTACATATCGACATTGGTTTTCAATATTCAGCAATTTTATGTGACTCTGGGTTCAAAACTGCCTTAGATTGATAGAGACAATATAATTATAAGTTATCAGCTTAAGTGTAGACAGTGAGAGAGGCTAACTGCTTGGTAATTTGACACAAATTGTACTAGTGTGCACAATGTAATAAATACTATACTCTGATACTAGGAGCATCTTTCTAGCTTTAAAAATGCAAGAAGCGATTTGTACGGTAACTATTTCTAGTTCTGAAGCCAGATAGATACTTCTAAGACTAGAAAGTTGCTATTCATTGACACCGTGGACATCAGTAAAGTATGCATCAATATCAATGCTATAATGCAAAGAAACCTAATTATCATATGTGGTTTTTTTTTATTTACATAGGACATCCATATCCGTTTCTGTTTCAAATTAACACTGATTGAAAGTCAAATGACTTTGTATTATGCATGACATAAATATTTTATATAACAGTATTTGTTTGATATTATACCTTTCTTTAAAAGAAATAGTTCAAACAAATATATATCAAAGTACATTTCATAGGTTTTTGAATTGACAACTTGATTAATGCATATCCATCACCGTGAATGACAACCTAAATGTCATGCCAGGAGTTCTGCAATTGCTGCAATCCTTCCTTGAGGACTTAGAATTAATGAGAAGACTGACAGCTTTCTCTTAGAGTAAGTCTAAAGTGCAAGATACCTCTTACCCGAATTTAACTTTGAAGGTATGGTTTCTTTTATTTTATCAACGATAGATTTATAAAATCTGGTAAATGAGAAAAACTAACACCATGTTTCCTTGACACAAAGTCATACTAGGAGATTGTATTCATGACCACTCATCAAGCAGATTTTGTGGTGTGCTTATTATGAACTGTTTCTATACATGTTTAACATCTGTTGTTTTTGTAACATCCAAGTAAATTTATATTATGTGAAATTGGTCAAATAAAAAAATTTTTTTGACTAGTAACGAACTTGTAACTAGTAATAAGCTTTCTATCAGTGGGTAAATTGGTGGCTATAGATATGCACAGGAGTGGCAAAGCGTATAAAGAAATGAGGTTCAGGGCTCAGTGTTGCTAATAACCAGTGTGAAATGACAGATAGAGGAGATCGAACCCATAAAGGAAAATGAGAAGGAAGAATATTAGTGGAAATAATTTATTGATTGAAAAGAAATGTTTCAAAGTAGGCTACGATTAGAATTGAGGTTGCCACAGGCTACAAAAGTAGGTTTTAAAAGGATGGAAAAAAATTGACTGATGGGAAGTAATTTGCAGTTAGGACAAGTAAGTTCTGCTGTGTTATTGTGTACTCTGATGATTAGAGCTATTAATGAGGTATTGCATATTTTAAAGACCAACAAGGATTTTGAAATTTTTCAAAATAAAAATGATATATGTTTGAAGAGAAGTAATTAGGAACAAATTATAAGAATCATAGAGTCAAATAACAATAAAAACACAACATAACAAAACCTAGAGGACATAGTAGCACCAGTCCTAAGTAGGATATTTATAGTTATGAATACATATATTAAAATAGAATGACTACAAACAAATATGCTAATCATGCATCTCCAGGTCAAAAACAAAAAAGAAAAAAGCAAAGAAAGGAAACAGAAGAAATCAATGAAACTTAACCTACAAATCAATTACATGAACAATTTTGGAAAGGATAAATGATACTGATAAACACCTTATGAAACTTGTTTGATTTGGGAGAGGAAATAAATCAATGAAATACAAGTGAAAAGTATAAAATCACAATGGGCACTACAAAACCCATAGGATTACAAGATAGTATTTCAAAATCTTATATTTCAATAAATCAGAAAACCTCAAAGAAAAGGTAACAATCCCTAGACACAAAAGAATTATGAAAACTAAAACAATAAGATATAAAAAGTCTCAGTAAGCCAATAACAGGCAATATAGAGAGTAAAAATAAAAAACTCCTACCAACTGTGTAAAGTCTATCACCTGAGAAATTCCCCACAGAATTATAGCAGAACTTCAGGGAAGAGCTATGCCAATTGTCCTCAAGCACTTTCATGAAATTCAAAGGGCAAAAGCACTAATAAACTATTTCCCAGAATATAGCTTTTCTCTGACATAGAAGCAGAAACAGAGGAAAAAAAGAAAAAAAGACAAAGAAAAAGGAAACAACAACCCAGTCTCATTAATGAACTTATATGAAAAAATCTTTAACCAAATACTGACAAAGAGAATGTAACAATTCCTTAAAATGATAATGCATCATGACCAAGTTGCCTCAACCCCAAGAATACAAATATTGTGTAACATACGTAAATTAATAATCATACTGCATGAAATAAATGGAAACAAGGACAAAACTGACATCTCAGTAGATGAAGAAAAAGACTTTCTTAAAAAACAACATTCATGATTGAAAAAATATTTTTAATAGTTGACAAAAATACATGTAAAAAACATTAAATTGATTAATAGTTTTTATAACAGAAACACTACCACTATCATACTAAATGGGAAAAAAGTGAAAGTTTTACCTCTAAAATTAAAAACAAGATCAGGGTATCCATTTCCACTATCCTAGTTCAGTACAGTACTCAAAAATTGAGGCAAAACAAGTTGATAGAAGGAATCAAACAGGATACAAAGAGTAAAAGAAAAAGTCAGACTTTTTTTCCAAAAATGTCATTCTTTTAGACAAAAGACTCTAAAAACTCCACTACAGCTAACAAATTCAGCAAAGTTGTACAATAGAAAACATAATCAGGGAATGAGAGACATGTATAATAAAAATTATAATACTTCAAAAATAACAAAAAATTGAAGGAGATATCAGAAAATGGAAAAAAAAAAAACACTTGTGTTTCTGTATAGCCAGAAACAATATTACTGAAAGTAACCATATTACTGTAAATCATGTTCTAATGCAACCTGAATCAAGATAGAAACATTACATGATCTACTAAAATAGATAAAATGTTTATGCTTTATATATAAATTGAAATACTTTTAATGAAAAGACAAATTAATTCAGATACCGATTAGGAATGAATGATTCACAATCAACAGAAGGTATTTATGTCATTTGTAAGCAAGCTTTCACTGAAAATACACTAATACAAATTTATAAAAGAAAATAAATAAACTATAAAAATGAGAAAATGTGAGAATTGAGTCATTCCGTGCAGGGAACTGGTTAATTAAGTAATGAAAATTTAAAGCCAAACAATCATGCCAAAACCAAGATATTGGGGACCAACATAAACTACTGGCCTCACTTGACCATAGGACAAATAGAGCAGGAAGTTACCCACAACCAGAGAGCAGGGTCATATGAAGGAATCTAGAACACTACAATGAACTTTTCTGGCTAGAGTTTGAGTGACAGAGGAGAGGCAATCAATGTCAGAGTACTAATATGAGATGTACTCAGTTGCCAGAAAAATTACTCTTCTCTGACTCAGCAATGAACAGACTCCAATGCTAACAGTTTCAGAAGCACTGATTAAAATTGCCACGGTGCTGTCAAGGTCAAAGCCTCTTTGCTTGGAGCAATTATTTCAATAATATAAAAATTAGTTTTTCAACTCTGTGTATGTGTTTTTTATTCCTGCCTCTTGAAATGAACTCCCATACTATTTGCTCCCAAACACAAAATGGATACATATATTAGACTCATATTTTGGGGGTAATCCAACTTAATAAAATATGTATTAAAAGTAGCTCAAAAGAGCAAATTCACAGGATAGAACTTTGGGTTTGGGTCAATGACCAATCAGTGACAAGAAAATCTTGGATGGATATTTGTAACCACTATTCTGACGAATATGACAATAATAGAGATCTTCATCTCCTGCATATAGATCATGGAATGTTGTGAAATTACATGCAGCTGGCAAAGCTGGAAAAGAGCTAAACACAAATCTTCACAGGTTTCCGTTGCTAAGGTTAGAGTCCTGAAATGTAAAGATTTGAGATTAGTATGGCTGTGCTAAAGATTTATGAGAATCTGAGAATTCAGATGAGAACTTAGAAATGGCATGATCTAAAGAAGAGACTAAAATTAGTCCCCAGTCACCTCCTGAAGATCAGTTTCCTCTTTCCTAAACACTGCAAAGTGAACTCGGCATACCAGATTTGTTGATGATTTTCACACGGCTACTATCATTGTCTTCAAATATTTACAGAACAATGCTATCATGAGGCAAACGTATAAAGATAATCCCTGCATAAAATAAAACACATTAAAATTTCTATTTAATTATTAAAAATTTTCCATCAGTGAGCCCTCTTGCATGTTAAAAAAATTTAAAGTACAAATTTAAAGTATAAATTTTACTTAAATACCCTACATGCTGTTTCAGGAGATTTTTTAAAATCTGTTTTTCTCTTATTGTTTCTCTTCCTATTATTTTAGTTTGTTCCCATTTGCAAGTCCTCACTAGTGAGTTCAATAGCAATTGCAGTGTCATTGCAGGATTCTCTGATGCTCTGCAAGTGATTTGTTTTGCTGTTGTTGCTCAGTTCTTATTTTGTTATTAGCACCTATTTTAAACGCATACAAAATTATCTCTCCTCATGAATATGTAATCACTATGTGCTTAAAACAGGTACTAATAATGAAAGGGAAAGAAAGTGCTCAAAATTAAAGAGCAACTGGGATAGGGAAAAGGAGAAATGGAAGAAAGGGAAAGATTAAATGTATGTGGGTATACACATATAACTGTATGTATGTATAAGTGTGCAAGATAGATAACTATACTACTAATTCTCTGTAAGTTCATGAAAAAGAATAGTTTGTGTTGTCATTGTTTGATTGTCTGATCATCTTTTATGCCTAGATCTTGTAACTTGTACAGCTACTTCTAAGATAATATGCAATATATTAACTAGTATTGATTACTCACTTTTTTGAAATTCTGTATTATTTCTACCCTTTTTTCTGTTTGGCTTTTTAAAATTAAAAACAATTAAACAAAAAAAAGAAATCTACTTTTTGTTTTACCACCATATATTATATTTTAGGCAAACAATTAGTTTTTAAAGCAATTATGAGTTGATATAAATTTATTTCACAGTCAATTCAAAATACATTTTTGCTCTTCTGTAAGTTTTTTAAGTTAAAAACTAATTTAATATGACCTTTCACTAACAAAATTTGCATTTGTATTATGACAATGTTTGCATTCTTATCAGCACAAACATGTTTTATTTCATAAAAACAGCTTAGAATTTATCTACAATAAGTTTTTGACGCATATCAGGTATTTAAACAGTAGCATAGCTGATTCCCAAAAGTTTTATTTCCATTAGTTAGAGGAAAAACGTATTAAATTGACTGAGTATTCTCAATGAATTATCTGATGATGTTGATATCAAATACTTTTACTTTGTATCTGTTTCTGTGTATGAAGTATTTTTTCTGCTAAGGAAGCCAGAGAATTAAACCTTATTGCATATATCTATGTGTTCTCCCAGTGGAATGACAATATTGGATAAGGAATAAAATTAATTTCCATAACATGTAAATAAACACATATTATATTAATATATTACCTTCATTTTCACAAAAAGTAGTAAGTATATGGTAGCCTATTTTTCATTTGAGTGGATTCAACTGATATACCACAAAGTTAGAAAAGTCTTAAGTTATTTTAGTTCCCCAAATTACATTTATATCAATTTGATAAGTTTTTTCTACTTAAGAAAGCTTAAAGTTTCAATAGAATTCACAGCAATGTTTAGGTTCAGAAGTGAACCCAAATATTCACGCTAATATTTAGCAGGTTATCATATTGCTTAATTTTAATTTTAGTTCAGACATCAAATCACGAATGTCATTAATTTTTAACATTTTCTGAATCCATGCCACCCTACTATTTTTTCTTCAGAATTTCAGTGCTTGAATAATATTTGTCATGCTCATCTTTCACTGAGACTGACCTTGATGAAATAGTTAAATTATTGTCCTTTAAACATTAGTTCATGTAAACAGTCACCTTCAAATTCATACTAATGTTTCACTTTATTGTTGTACCCTTATTATAATTTATTAAATCCAAAGTGCTGATTGCCTCACATTGACTGCCTTTCTGATAAAGGTAATTTTCTCTTTTGAATGTTTTAAACGTGTTATTAGTCAAACAGTAAATAAAAACCTACTTACGTTTTGAGTGCATGTTATCACAATACATATTAAATAACAGTTCACATTAAATGACAACATATCTTGAATGTTCACTTCTTTTCAGAATTACTGATTTTTAAAAAAGGATTTATTTTACTTAAATTTTCTAGTGAATATAATATAATGCATAATTTAATCCTAAATCCTTACATAATATTTAGTCTTTCTTCATATCGGATGTCATTTGGAAAAGAATGAAATTTGAAACCTTAATGCATACAGAAATTGTAAAGTTGGAGCTCACAAAACAACAAGAGAGTAGTTGTAACCTCATTTTTAAAAATGTAATTTATAAATTCTGCCATCCAGGAACTAGCATAAATGATATTTAATTTTTTTAAAAATTAGATTAAAATGTCATTGTAATTAGTACAGATGTATTCATATTTCCTTTTAATACATTCAAATTCCAAGTCAATGCATAACACGAAGATGCCTCAATTTCTTATGAAAATTCTGGATTATATTTGACTTTTTAAAATTTTGAGTTCTTGTTTTAAAGTTTCAATGAATGTTTTTAATAACAGGTTCATTTTCAATTTGTACATCAAAGCCTATCTTTTTACAAGTGAAAAAATAATCCAGTAATACAGTCATAATTTTAAACTTAGTTATTTTATTATTTTATACTTCAAAATACGTAAAATAAATTTCATTTAACTTGATATTGTCACTTTTAAAATTTGTTTGGCTTACGTATAATTTACGTAAAAATTTTTTGTCTATACTATCTGTATTTGATTACCCATTAAATGATTATTTTTGTCTCCTATTCTAGACAATCTTATTACAATTTCTATATTTTACACTTAATATTCAAGAATCAAATTTTTATGTCATTTTAACGAAAAATATTTTTTTTTGGTACTAGAGATCAAACTCATGACCTTGTGCTTACCAAGCAAGTGCTTGAACCACTGAGCTAAATCCCCAGCTCCAAAAAATAAAATTTCTATTTTCTAAATGACAAATGATTAGTACTGTAAAAGTTATAATTAGTCAAATTCTTGGTCTGTATCACAACTTTTAAAGCCTATCATTTCAATATTCTCTACTGATATTACTTTGTTGAATTATATTGTATATTTGCCTCTTATAATAATTTTCTTTTTCTGACAGTAATTTCAGGAGTTTGATTTTTAATTTTTGTAGTTAAAAAGCAACGTAAATAAAGTTTATAAATATTTCTTTTCTTTTTTCCTACGTTTTGTTGTTCAATGAACTCCAACTTTACAATTTCTGTATGTATTAAGGTTTCAAATTTCATTCTTTTCCAAATGACTTAAATCCTCCTTTTTTTTTTTTTTTTTTTTTTTTGCTACCAGGGATCAAACTCACAACCTCGCGCCTGTCAAACAGGTGTTAAATCCCTGGCCCTCACCTAAATACTTTAAAATAAAACTACATTACATTTATGCATCAAAACTAATATACTGTACTTTATTAAAATAAAAGACTAAATTCATATTACATATTGTCTTATTGTCTAGTCCTACATTACTGATACAAAAACATGCATGCCTAGCATGGTATGATTAAAGACAAGCATCTGCTCCAAAAACAACAGTATACATAGTGATATTTATACAGAAATGTTGAAATACAGTGACGCTCAAGTCCAACCTCAACATTATGATTTATTTCCAGAATTTAATCACATGTGCACTTCTCTGTCTGTCAATGACACAGGGAAAATGTATTTTCTTCAGTGTAGATCTGAGCATTTATTTTAAAAACCTTTAATAATAATGAAAATAGAAAGAAAGAAAACATCTATGGCAAACAATTGGCATTCTCTGTCATCTAGAGGTCCATGTTAGTTAAAATTTTGTTTTCAACATCACAATCATGTACTAGCTTTCAATCCATTTTTATATAAACTCATATTCTTTTTACCATTTGAATCTTTCACTGTAAGATGCTACATTTAAAATTCTCTTGGTACGAAAATATCTTTTCATTCCTGAGATATAGACTTGGAGCTTGGCATGGATATCCTTTTAATTATCTAGAATTTTCTGATTTTTTGTAGGGAACTTTATGTATGTATATGTATAAAATATACATCCATATGTATGGCCATATGTATCTAAATGAATAAGAAGATATCTTCAATAAAGTTTGCATGCATTGCAACTTTTAAAGGATTTTGTAATGGAATATGTGAATTATCAAAAAAGGAATAGTCAATACCCAGTAATAGTAAAATATATTTTACAAATATTCATACACGTATATACAAAATGAACAAATTTGGTGTCTACACTTTGTGGAAATTACAAACTCATTGTAAAATGTAGGCAGCAGCTGAAGGTGATACTGGTCACATGTGCAAGGCTAACACAAGGACAGCCCTGCGAACAGAGAGCGTGTGAGGAAGCTGGGCAAACCAGTTGTCAGACAGAGGAGTTTCACCTGACATCAACCTGCTGAGTGTATTAATAAATGCATTGCAGTCTTTTGCAGGCTTCTGTTCTCCAGCAAGAGACCTGACTCCACCTGACCTCAGTTTTCTGCATTTTTTCTTTTTCCTTCATTTCTTCACAGTTTTCTCCCCAGGAGTTTTTAAGAGCTCTACTGGTCATGGCATTTTGGTACCTGAACAGAGAACCATAGTGCAGGGGAAATCGTCAGGTAAGAGAACATCTCTAGTTGTGCACACAAAAGGGAAAGAGGTGTATTGATATCAATATTGGTCCAATCAATATCATCAATATTGATCCCATCATCAGGTGTAAAACATAGGATAAACAGGTTCTCAAGAACAACAGATATATATATATATATTGAAATGGTTGCTATATTACTGATTCCCGTATTTATCCTTTTTTGTGGATTGGGATCAGGGAGTGTCTCAGTGATTGTAAGCCTGCTGAGAGGACCACAGAGGATTTGGCTCAGAGCACTATCTTAAAACTAAACTGAGAAAGCATAGTGGAGCAACAATCCCCTGATGGAGCTTGAACATTCTAGCTTCACTCAATTGGGGAAGGAAATAGTTGGGGGGGGCAGTGAAAGAAGACCTTCCACTAGATGAGTGTTTCCCTGCAACTTCTGTTTCACAACTGCCCAGAGTAAAACCAATAACCTTAACTACACCACAGGCAGCTACACCCACTTTCTCAGTTCAGAAAAAATTGTCTGTGTCACAGGTTAAGACTTCCACCCTTCATGGAGTAGAGTCATCTTTTCTTTCCCCCTTGCAATTGGTGGTAAAAGAAGCTGGTGGGGGCAGGAAAATCCCTGGAGAGTTTTCCTCATGTCTGCCCTGTTGCTGAATCCCAAGATTGCAATAATCCAGGACACGTTATAAGTCTCCATGAAACTGTACTTCTAAGACCTTCAAAGAACTAAAGCAACTGCTACCTGTGACCCTAAAGCCCCTTCTATCTTGGATTTTATAGAGCTCATAGGACAACAGGTTATGGCCCCAAATGATTGGAAAATAATAGCTAAAGCATGTATGAGTCCAAAAGATTATTTATTGTGGAGAGGATATTTTGTTCTACTCTTTCTTTTAGGCTGTGGACAAATAAGTTGAGTGATATCAGCTGCCAAATCAACCCCCTCAAGACATCAGGGTCCACAGCTGGTGCAAATTTAAGTCATCTCAGACAGTATGGCTCAGTTTTTGTGGATTATAAGCTTCTTTACACCACTTATTTGCATTTTCAAAGGCCAGTTGTTGAGCTATTAACTTGCCAATCTCTGTATTGTTGAAAATCCTCCTACTAACCTGTGATAAGCATGCCACAAAGTCCTGAAAATTGTTCGTGGGGATACTGATAAATGGAGGTCAGATCAGTTATAGGGAACTTCCAAAATGTAAAACAGGAATTGTTTATGTTGATAGACCTTTTCTGAGATTCAGACATCTACCTTTAACAAAAATTTATGTGATATGTATACTATGCATGTGCTCCTCTATACTTAGAAAATCCTAGACATTATGCAGTCTAGACAATGTCACAAATTTCTTCATTAACATCCCATTAAAAGGTCAACAAGTTAGGTAAAATCTTCTTATGTATTAGAGATGTTTGTCATGCTACAATATTACATGTGGCCTTTGATTTCAAGTTATCTGTGTAAAACTATATAAATATTGTCTGTTAACATTCTACAAGGATTCAACTACAATAATATTCATGGTTGGTAGAAAATAATGATTTTACTTTGTATCTCAAGATGCTTAATATTCAGATAAAATTATATTAAGCTTACTTCTCCCATTGCAACATAATGACATTAACCTTCTCTTCTAGATGTTCAACAACTGAGGTTTGGAGACCAAAAACTAGAAAGATAGGTGATTTAAGAAGACAATCAATATTTTGGCTGAGGTTCTCTAAGGTCATTGAGGACCTAGGACATAAGAGAACCTATGATGCAACATTCTCTAACTTGGTGAATCCCTGGTCTTCTGACCAAGGAGATTGCTAAGTCACAGAGGAAGGAGATCAACATTATAGAGTGTGCCTGAGGAGAGTCACCAGGAGAGAAAAGTCTCATAATGTTTTGCAGAAAGCAACTTGGTCAAGCAATGGCCATGACTCATCTAGAGAGCTGACACTGACAGGAGAACTAAGAGGTGTTATACATGATTTCAACGTAAATCCTGAGGAGACTTAACCGATTCTGATAGACAGCAAGAAATTAATCTTGAATATCCAGCAGAAAAGTATAACCACAAGATGTATAAGACAAAGCCAGAGTAATACGATACCTGTAAAAGAAACTCAAATCACTAATGCCTACTGATGATTTCCATCTACACTGGTAACTGACTACTGTTCTGAGTTAATAGGTCAAATAGGGTTGAATTACTGAAGGCAGGGACCTAAAATTTCTGGACTGAAAATCTTTAGCCTAAAGGAGTAAGCTCACTCAGAATGAAAGGGTTCAAGAATGAGAATGTCTTCTAAACAGTCCTCCAAACATAGCTCTTCCAGTTTCAGCTGAAAACCCATTGCTAACAATTACAAAACAGAAAAGGGGAGATGTTGGAAGCAGCTGAAAACGGAGTTCTAACACACATTCAGAGTTAAAGGAAGGCCAGCCATGAGATCATAAGGGTTCTGAAGCAAACTCGGCCAACGAGTTGTTAGTCAGAGGGGTTTCACTTGACATCAGCCTGCTGTGTGTATAAATAAATGTGTAGCAGTTGTTGGGCGACTTCTTTTCTCCCGCAAGAGAAAGAGAACTCCACCCAACCTCTTCTTTCTGCATTTTCACTCTTATCTTTATTTTTTCATGGTTCTCCCCCAGGAATTTTCTAGAGCTGCACTGGGCCTGGTAATAAAATTATCTATGTTTTCAGATTTCTTGGTATTCAGTACACTGTGTACTATATTATGCACTTCAATGTATGCATTTTTGGTCTTTCCAGTATCATTTTGTATGCTGATTTTCCATTTTCTAATTTTTTTAATTTGTACTTTGATTTTTTTCATTAAATCATTAAGTACTCACTGATGGTATTTAAAAAGCAAGCATACGTATTGAACATATTGAGTTGAGTCTCGTATTTATTATTTTTCTATTGTCTAGATAAAGAATGCATATGAATCACACAACAAAAAACGCTTTGAGTTTCAAAGTTCTCAAGGTTATATGACCTATGGAAAAAAGTCTGTAAATGTTAGCATGGTGTTTCGTCAGATAAAGATATGACTTTTTTTAATTTTTTGGGTAATGTTAGATATATAACCTACTCAAAAAATGAAATTTTGCAGGGATGCACATAATTAGTAAGAAGTATCTATAGTATGTTTTGTATTTTGACATATTTACATACAAATTCACCTTTGTGAAGAATAATAAGACTGAAGAAACTGGATTGCAATAAGCATATTTTATCCCAAAATCCACATCTTTTTGAACTTTATCATTCAATTTTATGGAAAGAATTCAAACACACATAAGTGAAGGACTTTTTAGTATGTGGTTTGGATGAGAGTACAGAATTTAAAAAGTAAAGTGAGACCTACTTACATAGTGTAAGGGGGAATATACGGAGTTGGGTATGTTTTCTTTATACACAAAAAAGCAGCATGATTCTGACAACTCAAGGAATGGTAGAAATAGCAGCATCAGTTATAATATTGAACACCCTAAATGAAGAAATACAAGAAAATATTTTATTGTTAAAAAAAAATTAGAGCTACTAAAATTGAGATCCAAATACAGAAGAGAACAAAGGTGAGGGTCAGCACATAGTGACAAGGCAAGTATTACATTACTAAGGAGTTGGCGGTAGCAAAACAAAAACAGAAAATGAAAACCAGCCAAAATTTACAATTTGTTTTGTAATCTTCCCATAGAAACTTAAGGTCCTTGTCAAGGCCTCTCGATCCTATCCTAGCTTCAATTAAGGCATTCACTGCTTTGAATAATGCAGTTTGTCAGAAGCAACACGGAGGGACATCTAACAAAGTTATACACAGCTTCCTGACTCCAGGGTTGGTGAGGTACTACATTTTACTGTTTTAAATTGTGGTAATTGAGTGCAATGTGATATACAGTATAATGTATTCCTTAAGTATTTTTGTGTGTGTGCTTTTTTCTTCAACATAATTTTTGAAGTACTTTCTGAAACTTTATCCGTGTAATATCTTGTACTAGCTTGTAATAGTAGCTGATTTCTTATAACAAAGCAATATTCAATCACATGAAAATGTTAAAACATCTAAATCACTGCCCACTTTCTGGAATTATACTTGTCAGTTTCATTGTCTATTTATAAAAGTGATTTAGATTACTTGTAGACATGTTTGTATTTCTCCCAAAAATGGTTTATTATTGACAGAAATATGTTTAATTTTCAAAACATTACAATGCTAAGGAAATGGCTCAGTAGTAAGATCATATTCTGTTGCAGTTTTTGATGTCCCCCCAAAGCCCCATGCAGTCATAGGTGGAGGTTTTTCAAAGGTGACCGGATCTAGAGTGTGATGAAGTTAAAACTGATTCATGATGCAATGCTAGGATCCAGGGTACTTGGCTTAAGGGTGTGAATGCTACTAACCCCTAACTATCCTGGATAAAATATAAAGAGTTGTGGTTGTCCCTTACTTGCTTTTTCTTTGCTACCTTCAGCCTGACATTAAGTATTTTTCTTCTGTGATGCCTGTCTGCCATGCCACCCTGCCTTCCAGCCACTTCATTATGGACGAAACATCTATATTCTGTGACCTCAATAAACCTTTCCTCCTTTCATTTTGGGTGTTGGCTATTTTGTCTCAGCAGTAAGAAAAGTAACTAAGACATATTCTGTGATGATTCTGTTTTCTTTTTCCTCTTTCATGTTTACATTAGTGAGATTAATTCAAAAATATTTTAATGGTAGAATAAACATCAATAGAGAAATGATACAAACATTAAAATATACAGTAAGTGAGAAATAAACTATTAAATTGTGTATAGAACTCCACAAAAACAACCAAATAACAAAAGTACTTTCTTACCCATCAACAATAACCTGGGATTTAAGTACATTCAATTCCCTATGTAAAAGATTTGTGATGGCTGAAAATATTAATTAAAATATAATCAAGTGTATACTACCTTCAAGAACTCATTTCACTGTTAAAGGACAGATTAAATGTAAGGGGATATAAAAAATAGATATGCCATAGAAATGCAAGTCAAAAGTAAGCATGAATAGCTAGAATTATAGAGACAGAATATTAGATATTAGATTAAACAAACTTTCTTCACTTTTTTTTTTACATAGTACTGGAAGTCTTGGCCAGAAATAAAGTTCATTCTAATTACAATTGAGAATCTCAAATTGTCCCTTTTTAAACACATTACTTTAAATACAGGAAAACCTGAGAATATACCAAAAAATTTTAAAGCTGGTATATAAATTCAATAAACTTGCAGGATACAAAACCAACATACAGGTATCTGTAGTACTTACACCAGTAACAAACCACTAGAAAATGTTACCAAGAAATCCACCTTAAATACAAGAATTTCAAAAATAAGTTACTTAATAATAATTTTATCCCTGGAAGTAAAAGACTCCTACAGTCAAAATGATAAAACACTGATGAAAAAAATGAACATTTCATATAAAAATAAAAAATATTCCATGCTCATGGAGTAGAAGAATTGATATTGTTAAAATGCCCCTACTACACAAAGTAAAGTATAGATTGAATGGAATATGTATGCAGATATAAAGAATCATAATACCAAAGACATTTTTCATAGAAACAAAAAGAAAATCATGTTCTGTGAAACCACAAATGATTCCAGACACTGCAAATAGCTACAAAAATTTGTAAACAAAATGAACAATAATACATCTGTCACAGTACTTGACCTCAAAACATATTGCAGGAGTATAATAATGAAAGCATGGGAGTGGTGTAAAGACAGACACATGAACCACAGGAACACTAAAGAGAATGCAAAGGTATAGCCATATATTCATTGTCAACTGATTTTTCACAAAGGCAAAAAGAACATACATTTGAGAAAAGTCTTTTTGATACTGTGATGGAAAAGTTAAATAGCCTCACAAAGAACAATATAACTAGAACTCAGTTGTGAGGGTCTGGATGCCCGTTGCGTGTAGGAAGAAACCAACAGATGCCTTCTCATGCAATGGGCAAGGGGTCTTTATTGTCCAAGCATGCGTGGGGCTCACTGAATATGCAGGAACAGAGAGCCCCGAGTTGAGCCTGAGCAAGGCTTATAAGCTATGGAACAAAGGGAGGAGGGGTCCTTGCAAGCGTGGTCACAGAAGCAGATGGCATTGGTTAGTTTAAATGGCTTTTTACATTCATTGGAGGAGACGACCATGGGGAGGTCTAAAGTTGGGCGGCGGAGGGCGCTTCCTAATATGAGCAGCAGATGTTCAGAAAAGGTACATTCTGTAGTCATGAGAGGGGGCTGTTTTTATCTCGCAACCCAGATTTCTGGTCAGCTCTGTCCTTGTCTTTATCTAACTTAGGCAGCTTTAAACTGTAACAGCTCAATTCCCGGAATATTGGGAAGATGTGAGCAGCACAGACCGTGCACTTTTAACAGGAGAAAATTCCTCTTACACAATCTTACCATACAATACAATCCACTCAAATGGATGAAACATTTAATAAAACAACTTTTAGCTTACTAGAAGAAAATATAATGGGCACAGTTTAATACACACACACACACACACACACACACACACACACACGCACATATGCAGATGTTTGTTTGGATAATACAAACAAAAAATAACAACAGAAAAATGAGGTTATATCTGTCTAAAATCTTTCGTAGAGCATAGGAAACAATTTAGACCATAATGTTAATTGAAATAACTCAGGCACCCAGGTTTAAAAATCATATGGTTTCTCTTTCATGAATATCTCTCTCTCTCTCTCTCTCTCTCTCTCTCTCACTTTCTCTCCCTCTCTCGCTCTCTTTCTGTTTCTCTCTCTCTCTCTCTCTCTCTCTCTCTCTCTGTGTCTTTCTCTTTCTTTCTCTCATTTGCAAAACAAAAGACAGATAATAAGAAAAAAAGAGAAACAAAAATAAGGGTATTCTAGTTAAATTTGGACAGTGTATCTAAAAATGTCTCTTCTCTTACATTATCTATATATTCTTTGACCAATTTGTTTGGTTTTCAATCTGTATATATGGTAACTAACTTACACATAAATGAAGTCGATGGTGGAAAAACAAAAGGCGGGTGGAGAGGGGAGTGAGAAGGGGATTGAAATGTGTCCTGTACAGCTACCATGTCCCCACAGTGAATGTAAACACTCCCTACTGCAAACTTTTACCAAAACTTTAAAAAAATGGTCTAAGGAAGAAAGAAATTTCTTATCTGTCTGAATAAAGTTGAAAAATAAAAGAATAGCCAGACGTGGTGGCGCAAGCCTTTAATCCCAGCACTCGGTAGGAGGAGCGTTGCGAGTTCGAGGCCGGCTTGGGCTAGAACGTGAGTGCAAGGCCGACCTGAGCTACATAGTACTACCCTGTCTCAAAAAACTAGGGCTGGGAGTTTGGCTCAGTGGCTTAAGCGCCTGTCTGGCAAAGGCGAGGTTGTGAGTTCAGTCCCTGGTGCTACAAAAAAAAAAAAAAAAAAAAAGAATAAGGACACAACACAAAGAACAAATAAATATATTTATAGTCTACTGTGACAAAGCAGATTTGTTTATTATAGATAAGAATTTGAAAGCAAGAGAATATAAATGGCATGCATGCATGATCTGAATATACATTTCTGAAAGTTAGATCTACAAATTGAAAAATCTGTACACTGAAAACTATAAAAGATTAATAAAATTGTAGACACAAATAAATGGAAAGATACAAATGTTCATGGATTACAAAAACTGGTATTTTTAAATGTACAAGTTTCCTGAGGAAATCCATTATACTTCCTTATCCATTTTTAACAGAAGCAATAAGTACTAGAAATCTTTTGAAATAAGATTTTATACAACCACAGCAATCCTCAGGAAAAGGCACAAAGTGGGGATTGTCACAGCCCTAATGTCCAAATGCAAGAAAAACGCAATTGTGATAAAAGCAGCATGGGACAGGACTAGCAAGGGAAACACAGACCAATACAATAGGATGAATATTCCAAAAATAAACCCAGACATTTACAGTTAGTTTTATATTTTAAACTTTTTTTTTTTTTGGTACTGAGAATTGAACTCAGAACCTTGCACTTGCTAGGCAGGTGCTTATGCCACTGAGCTATATTCCTGGCCCTAATGTATTCTGTATTTTAAAATTTTTAGATGTATTGTAATATTATCATCACCAAAATTATAGCTCAGTGAGGTGAAATATAATTAGTTTCACTGAATATATATAAATGTATATAAGGATGAGAACATCAGCTTGTGTCACATAAATATATACAATTATTTGTCAACTAAAATTGAAAAGGAACTATGATAGATTGTTCTAAAATGTGCCAGGAGGATTATGAGGGTATAACTATTCAGTACTATTACATATAACAATTCTCATTCACTAAAATTAACAAATGGGTATTCTTCTGTATTAAAGGTACATAATTTGTAATGCCTCAAAACTTCTCCCCGTTGAAGAGCATTAGTTGCCTTTAAAAGATATAAATATGATTTGAATAAATGATGTAATGACAACTGCATCCCATAATAAAGCTGAAAATCTTTCGCCATTGCTCCATCAGTGATATGATCAGTTGCTTCCTTGATTAAGTTGAGATGTGTCAAGACATTCATTCTCTGCTCATCAGTAACATGCAGCCGTTAGCAGTTCACAGCTCCAGAGTCACACGCAAAGACAGGAGCATCATGATTCAGTGCTAATTAGCTGCTATTGCTGGAAATTTTTCCTGTTAATGCTATTACATCATGCTTAAATATTTGATTATATTCTAGAGAGCATGTTTTACTTAACATCAATGAGTACCTAATTCTATTATTGTTACTATTATGCATAAGGCTTTAGCATCTTTTAAGTTAAATATAACCTCAAGTTGTGTAAAATTCATAACAAACTAAACATATACGTATGACATAGCACAGGAGTTAACATGATTTAAGCAACTAATAATTAAAACCAACTACATGAAATATCCCAGTATATATTGATTTTGTATTGAAAATATTGCTTATTAAAAATAATGTTCATTTTGTGCATTCAGATGTACTGTCAAATCAGCAGTTACATAGTTTTTGTTCATCTATGTTACCATAATACTTCGATTTTTTTTTCTTTTGGTACTGAGAACTGAACTCAGGACCTTGTGCTTGCCAGGAAGATAGTGTGTGACTGTGCTTATATCCTTAGCCTGATACTTAAATATTTAAAAATTTTAAATTATAAACTTTATGTTTACACGAGATTTTTTTGTGTAGAGCTATTAAAAGTTGATACCAGTATGCTTATGCACATCCACGTGAGATGGTCTGAATATACTGATATTAACCATCTAATTCACATTCCATAATTGCTGAAGACTCATGGCCATGAAGCAAAAAAAAAAATTATCACTTTCATATTAATATCTCATCTCTGTTTTTAACTTTGGTGGTTTATCGATCTGATTTAGATATTGATTGGTTACCTCCTGGTATCAAAGCAGCAGTAAACAAAACTGTTAGTGCTCCCAATGTCAAATCAGAGTGAAAGTATAATTTTTAAAGCTGAAAAAGTTTTCCACCAGCTTTAATGTCACCATTTTTCTGCTATGCATGTCCAATAAAATTAGGTATAAATGAATTTGTTTTCTAAAATTTCCTTGTGTAATTATTTCAACAGCACATGGAATCATATAAGGGTCCTCTCAATGACATCAGAAATTGGAAAATTAGTTTATGTTTTAGCAAGAATGACATCATTTTCTAAACTGCTAGCATCATATATGAGTCCCACTCACACCTTTCTTGCATAGGTACAAAATGTTACATGGTTAAAATGAGTCTACTTGCTACTTAAATGAAGTACTTCATTCTTAGCTACTGATGCCAGTTTATATTTGATAGAGGCTATATTAATGCAACTCTATTAAAACTCTATTCCTTCAAACTCTGCTTTCAAATGCATAAAACAAAACCAGTATTTATCAGATAACCCAGCCATTAATTTCATGTGTATTTACCCAAAAGAAAGAAAACAACTCATTGTCAAATAAAACAATCACAAGAAAGTTTATAGCAACACTATTAAAGTAGCCAAATCCAGTACTAATTCAGTCAAAGGGAAGATAAACAATTGTATTAAACTCAGTACTAGTGGTGTGATTCAACATAGTGATATAATGAACTGCTGATCCGTTTAACGGCATTTCTTTGCCATGTTATACAAAGTTAATAAAGCCAAGTAAAGGATGTATATACTGTTAAATTTAATTTGTATCACATTGTAGGAGAAAACTGATCTAGATTCTCAGAAAACATGTCAGTCATTTCTTGGAAGTATAAAAGTAGCATAAGGGAACTGGAATATCATAAAAGTGTTTTCTATTACATTGGTGAATGTCAAGTATTTTCATTTCTCTAAGATCATTAAAATGTGGGCTTTTAAAAGTAAAGTACATTTCATTATTGCTAACTGACAAAAATTTGGAAATTCAAATTTAAAAGTCATGCATTGTTTGCTATGAATGTTTTCTTATATCATAACTTTGCATACGCAATTTTACTTTCATTGGGTGATCCTTAGTAGTGTAAAGTTACTCTTGAAAGTTTTTAGTATCTTATTTTCAATATAAGCTTTGTCATATGAATGATGTATTAAGATAGGAAGGAATGAAAATGTTCAAATTAGTCCATATTTCGCATGTGCACAGTTGAACAATAATAATACATTAATCAGTGAAGCCTATTCTTTTCTTTTCTTTTTGAGGGAGATGCACGGGGTGCAGATCAAACCCAGGGCCTTGTGCATGCTAGACAAGAGCACTACCACTGAGCTACATCCCCAGCCCCATTGTATTGTTTTCTTAATACAGTTATAGTTAGACTCACTCTAGCAACACATACTATAGTCTTTTAGATACTTTTTAGGTTACAATAATTAATTTAACTGCTATAAATTATTGACAAAATTTACTGTGTATGCAGTGTGATTTCAGCAACGCTAAGTATTTCAGAATTTTTTAATTAGAATTTTTTCAATGTTTGTTTATCATATTTTATACAAATGAGAAAGTCTATATGTTATCTTAGCCAGGCAATCAGTCAGTATTTCTAGATCTCTAACAAATTGTCTTACAAGAATTGTGTTAAATTTGTTACTCCTTTCCAATAACATATAAAACATGGAATATTCTCTCAGAATTGCTGTAAAATATAATCTCTGTTATAGACTAAATAAGGATTAAACCAAAAAGGAAGAATTTGACATTTCCATGTAAGATTTTTCTTTTTTATGGTATAATATATCCTTTTAGATATATGTCTCCTGTTTGAGTACGTAGGGCAAATTATATTGGGAATATTGTGGTACACAAGTCAGAAACTCACAGTAATTTAATATATTTTCTCATTATATCCATACATATTTGTAGGAATAAATATAAGTAATGTAGAAATGAGATAATGCAAATTCCAATATTCTTGTCCTATTTCATGCAAATTGCTTAAATGCAGAATTATTTCCAATAATAATATCCCATTATAATTTCTAAGTAATGAACTCACAACTTAACATCAGTACCAAAATTTTCTAAGTGCTTCTGTACCCTGATCCTTTTTTTCTTCCTTATAGTGATGGTCATTTTCTCACTTACCCACCGATTACCACCTACATGCTCATGTGACCCCAAAATTTCAGAGTACATCAGAACATGTAGTCAGTGTTAGATAATTTATAAATTATGGTAAGACACACAGTATGATAATGTTCTTTGCAGTGTTGTATGAAAGTATCAAATAGACAGTTTAGGTGTATTGATGCTGTATATTCAGTCATGGGCACACATTAGCACCCTTTGCACACATTAAACTCAAAACTCAGTTAAGACCATTTTCCTTCTTAAATAAAAAATCAGCTGCTATCTTCTGACATTCTCAGCACAGTGTTTTATAAAACACTCCTCCTTGATTAATTCTTAAGTAATCAGTCAGAAAGCAATATAAAGGTACATTTGGAATGGGAAAAATAGCACAGATATAACTTAAATTCTCTACAGTATTTAATCAGTAAATCATGAAAAATTACGCTACTGAGAACCTGCAATCACTAACCAAAGAGCAATGTTTAAAAACAGATGTAACAGTTTTACTTTTTTTGTGAGTGATCTATGCAAAAGGACTACAAATACCTGTTTTACTGATCTGTATCTAACAGTCTGCATTTAGTACAAGTACAAAATAACAATAATTAAAATGAAAACCTAATATTTACCACAGGTTTTTTTTAATCATTACATGAATTTAAGTAAAATAATACAACAAAAAGAATACTTAGATGAAAACAATGTGTATAGCACTTATATGTAATTTTCAGCCCCTTTTAGATCAAAAGAAGGAATGGAAGAATATTTGTTATTCCTATTAGAAGGAGGAACTCGTTTATTTCTGTGAGTGGTTGACTTCAGGGTAAGTTACAATTTAAAATTTCCTACTGGGTTAATAGCAGGTACCTAAAGTTCAGAAGAGTAGCAGTAATTACTTCTCTCAAAAGCAGACATTAATCAAGAGTATCATGTGGTTAAGCATTACGCATATCCTGTTCTTTTTATTGTGGCTTAAAATACATTAAACTTAGTGTGTGTTCCAAAAAACATCCAAATACATTGTCACAACCCAATTATTTTGCTATTTTAAATATATATATTTGAAGTAAGGAAGGAATATATATATATATTGTCGCGCGCTTGTCCCGGCCGGCAGGAAAAACACACGACACCGTGCAGCAGTAGGCAAGCTTTAATCGTCCCCGGAGAGGTACGCCCGAGAAGCCTCACATGCGTCCGTCCATGACGGCTCCTTCCGTGCTTCTCCCGCCCGAGAAGCCTCCTATGCGTCCACTCCCAGCGGCTCCTTCCGTGCTTCTCCCCGCGCGCAGGGCGGGAACCCACATAAATACCGTCCCAACATCCAATCACATCATCTCGGGGGATACACTCTCATTGGTTAGCGTCATTAATTGCCAGGTAGACATCATCCGAGGCGGGGTTACAAATAACCAGAAAAC
>RJWM01015063.1:0-48731 GCA_004363535.1 Dasyprocta punctata
TTTTCTGTTGCATCTTGATTTGATTGTGCAGGTGGAAAAATACGCTAAAGTGGAAAAGTCTATCAAATCTGATGACTCACAGCCTACAGTCTGGCCAGCCCATGTAAGTAATCATTGCCAGTCTTCTTCTAATGGTGCTGTTTCTAACTTGAGCTCTGAATTTATTAAACATTTAGTTACTTTTAATCTGGAATCTTTTTAAAAAAATTTTCTAGGATTTCAGTGAATTACAAGAAGGAATAATTATTTTATCTTCTTTAAATGTGTGTTCCATGGTAAAGAGCTATTTAAATGTAGAATTGCATGTTTTACTTTTGTTCAGGTGTGTATTGGTAGTTCTCATTTGCTTTTTGTTTCAAGTTAGTACATTCTATTTTTTTTTTTTTTTTTTTGGTGGCACCGGGGATCGAACTCACAACCTTGTGCCTGCCAGGCAGGCGCTTAAGCCACTGAGCCAAACTCCCAGTCCTGTAGTTAGTACATTCTTTTAAGGGTGTCTCTTAAAGGAAATGTTCTGATCTCTAGTTGCAATAATAATTTCTTAAAGAGAGGTAGGCATAATGTATTAAATTAGAAGAACCGTAGGAGTGAAATAATATGCGACATTTTGTGTGTGACTAAAATAATCAGACTTTCAGCTTTTATCTTACTAACATTTCCAATTTACGTGTCCAGCATGTAAAACTCTGACATATTTCTTTCAAGCTTAATAACTACTCAGTTGGTGCTCTCATTTCCAAAGCACCATTGACACAGAATTCCTGTGTAGTCCTGTTGAAGATGGAGAGACAGGGCACCAGAGAGGCTAGGGTACATGCTGGGGAAAACAGGCAAGTCACTTAGACTCTTGTTCCGATAGCTCAAGTTCAACATGGTAATGATAGTGCCAGCCATAAAGGCATGAGGATTTTTTGAGGCTGTACCTATAGTGCACTGACAACAATGTTCATTAAATGTTTATTGCTATGATTTTAGTTACATTAATATTTTCACTTCTAGTATCACTACATGGTCTCACTTCATTGTTATATGATTGCTAATGCTTTACTAAAAAAGAGCTATCCTAGCTTTCTTTTCAGGAAATATTATGCATTTCTGTAATCTAAGGGCCATATATCTTACTATTGCCAGACATAAGTTAGTGTGTCATGTCTCTCTAATGTTTGCTAATTCTACTTGCTTACTTACTTGAAAAGGTATTACTTGGGATGCTCTTTTGCAGGATGTTAAAGATGATTATGTATTTGAATATGAAGCTGGTAATCAATGTCAAAAAACAAAGCTCACCATCTTGCAGTCACTTGGTGATCCACTTTACTATGGTAAAATCCAACCATGTAAAGGAGATGAAGAAAGTGACAGCCAGATGTCTCCATCTCAGTGAGTTCTAACAAACACCTGTAAAATTACCAATGAGTAACTAGCAATGAGTTAAAATTTCTCTTTAGGGATGCACCTTTTGTTAAATATACTAAGTAGATTTGACATGTTGTCTGAGTTATTTAAATAATAGTTAACTTTTAAAGAATATATACTGTAGTATAATTTTTATGCTAGCTTTGAAGATCATTTCTGTGATGTCCTTCTTAGTTTATTTATGTGCTCACAATTTGTATGATTGATCTTGCAAAATGTGTATACTGTATTTATGTAGCACGGATTACAGTTTGTTTTCTTTTTGAGACAGTCTCATTATGTAGTTCAGGATTGGCATTGAACTCCAGATCCTCCTGCCTTATCCTCCTGAGTGCTGCAATTGCAAATCTGTGCCACCATACCTGGCTCAGTATTTAGCTTTGTTAGTTTTTACTGTTAGTTTTATTACCAGTTTTGATTTTTAAATCACATGATAATGTTTTGGAAAGAATTATATAAAGAAGGGCTCAGCAGAAAAAGTTAGGGGCCAGTTTTATATCTAAATGTTTGCAAAACCCTTAATAAAACACTAATAGAAATTAGAGTAGAAAGGTAGGCTTTTAAAGAGTAGCTTCATCTATACTGAGATAAAAGTCAGTGAGCAAAAATGTAGCAGTTAGGGACTTCTCAGCTAAGAGAATACAAAGATCAGATATTTTGATTACCCATATTTAAAAAATCTTCCCTGAAGACATGCATTGGTCATTTTCTTTTTTTTTTCTTTTTCAAATCTGTTTTATTCAAACATAAAAAGAAAACAACAACAACAAAAAAAACTACAATAAAATTTCAAAGCACGTCAATTGGGAGAAATAGTCCTTAGTAAAGTTTAGCTAGCACCTACAGAATCTTTATAATGAGATAGATAGTGTTGAAAGCCCTTTAAACACATTGACTCAGCTGGGCATGGTGGCGCACGCCTTTAATCCCAGCACTCGGGAGGCTGAGGCAGGAAGATCATTGTGAGTTTGCAACCAGCCTGGGCTACAAAGTGAGTTCAAGGCCAGCTTGAACTGCACAGTGAGACCCTGTCTCAAAAAATAGGGTCAGGGATTTAGCTCAGTGGTGAAAGCGCCTGCCTGGCAAGTAAAGGTTGTGAGTTCGATCCCCAGTACCAAAAAAAAGAAACAAAATAAACACATTGACTCATTTAATCTTCATGGAATAGGTACCATTGGCTCTAGTGAAAAAAAAAAAACCAAGGTACAGGGTGGGCTTTCTTCACAACTGTTCAGAGAATAAACTCAATTTTTAGTAAAGGGACTTGAAATAGTATTGCACTCTAAAAACCTGGACCCTTCTCAGGATTTTGGGGAGAAATACCTGAAAAAGAAATCACCTGCTGTTTTCTCTTCAGATTACACTCTGGATATAAATGTAGTAGTGGTGACTCAGCTTGAGAGAGGGTTTGCGGGGCTTTGATTATCTTCTCCAGGCCATGGTGCAGCCCTATTTCATTTGTCTTCACTGCGTGTGATGGTGGCCAGCTATTATCCTTTTTACTGGTGTGAGACAGCCTTGTGAATTTGGGGTTCTTCCTGGGCATGATGATCATTATTATCTATCCATTTTGTGAATAAGGGCATGGCATAGTTGGAGTCTTGCCTGAGAGTCTCACAAGGCTGAAATCAAGATGTCAGCAACCAGGTGGCACTCTCATCCAAAGCCTGAGGTCTTCCACACTCGCTCACTCCAGTTGTCTGGAGAGTGTGACTCTTGGCAGCTGGAGAGTTGAGGGCCTCACTCACAGAGACTGCTCTTCCCTACAGCCAGCTCACCACGGATGCTCTCTCTGAACATCCAGTGCTGTGCGTCTCTATCAGGGTGAGCTGGTGTCCAGTTTATCATTCTTTAAAGCTGAGTAGTATTCCATTATCCCATTTAAACTAGCTATTCCCTTTCTGGGTATCTTCCCAAAGAATTAAGAACATTATACAACAGCAATATATGTGCATCTGTGTTTATAGCAGCACAATTCATAATAGCCATGTCTTGGAAACCTAAATGCCCAATGACTGAGGAATGGACCTAACTTTTCTAGGGCATGAGGGTATTCTATGTTTTCTCATGAAAAATTAGGCCAAAAAGCTCATTGACTGCTTTGACAGGAAAAAAATTGACTTTGTTTTTTTTTTTTTTTTTTTTGCTACTACATCAGGTGCTGCATGATTTACTATCTGCCAGTCTTTCATTGGTATTCATAATGAGTAATTCATTACTGAATAATTCTGAAGTGAAAATTTGAGCTGCATTAACTAAGATTTTTTGTTTTACATTTTATATTTTTCAGCTCCTCCACAGATGATCATTCAAATTGGTAATTGAAAAATAAGCAGTATTTTAATTCATTAAGAAAGTCAAAGGCAGGCGCATAGGCCCTGAGCTAAATCCCCAACCCTATTTTTTTGAGACAGGGTCTCACTGTGCAGTTCAGGCTGGCCTTGAACTCACTTTGAAGCCCAGGCTGGTCTTGAACTCACAACGATCCTCCTGCCCGTTCTTTCTGTCTCAGTCTCCTGAGTGCTGGGATTAAAGATGTGCGCCACCACCACGCCCAGTGAAAGTCAAACTTTTTAAAAGAACATGATAAAGTCAAACTTTTTAAAAGAACATGATAAAGATTTTTATATGAATGGCAATAAGCTGTCTTCTTTGTTTGAAAGGTATTCTAAGGGCCTATTGTGTTGATAATAAGAATGTCTTCAAGCCAGGCATAATACCCTGTAATCCTGCACTCTGGGAGGCTGAGACAGAAGAATCACAAGTTTAAGCCCAGCTTAGGCAATTTAGCGAGACCCTGTCTCAAAGCACTAAAAAAAAAAAAAAAAGAAAGAAAAAAAAAAAGCTGTATATGTAGCTCAGTGCAAAGGTTAGGGCCTCAATTCCTACAACCAAACAACAAAATGCCTTCCAAAGTCCAAGAGGAAAATGAATGAAAGGCCAAAAGGCCCTATTCAGTGATTTTGTAGTAGGGCCAAGCCATCGTTTGTATCAGTGATAATTTTTAGGTGGTAAATTGGTAATTTTCAGGCGGGATTATATTTTGATAAATAAATCTTACGACAAAGTAAATGTCCTCTTAGTTAAATCAGCAACATTATACATAATTGTTTCGTGCATGCAGAACTTGGTTATTGCTTCATAAGTTTAAATGTATTCTAAAATTTTTTGATATTTCGGTAGGTTTAAAATGTATAAAATTACTATAACTAAAATGTGAAAGGCTTGAAATGGCTTTTTAACACATTCCTATCTAATACTTTCTCTTTCCCTTTAACATTTAGGTTCATTATTGGATCAAAGACTGATGCTGAGAGGTAAAAAAAATACTTGCATCTTTATTTTTGGCCAGGATGGATATGAAAAACTTTTTACCTTGTACATTAGAGAATACTTTTTTTTGTAGAAGATGTAAACTTTGATTTTAGTTATGCCATTTACTTCTTAAAATTGTGTGAATTAGTAAATCATTTAATATTTATGAGCTTCATGTGAAATTTGGTAATTGAACAATAAAATCTCTAAGGTCTTTCCAAACTTTAAAATACTGTTGGCTCTAGTAAAAATATCAAAAGATGTGATATAACAAATAGCTAAAAATAGTTACTTTATGGAATGAGACTTCGAAGGACTGAACTGGATCTTTCTGATATTTTAATACCTAGGATGTTTTCATGGAATCAAGAAAGTAGTTAAAAGAATAATGTTTTAAATACAGTTTTGTTTTTAAGAAAGAAAGCTTAGAAATCTGCTATACCTATAGAAGATAATTCTAGTCTGAATTTAAGAATAAGGCAGTAATTTCTTCTGTTACTTATTGGTTAAATTATCCCTGCACTTTCTATATTAGACATAAAATATTGAAAATGTATCTTTAAATCGTTAGCAAACTTTTTAACATGAGTTTGTCATTGAAAAGATTAGAAGAAAGCATTTAACAAAAGATAAGTTACCTTAATTTTCATTTTTGTGTTAGATTTCGTGGGACATTTTTTCCAATAATAGCGTTATTCACTTTTTTATAATAAATTTGTATTTTAAACAGGACTAGCAGTCCTTATCTGTTTTCTCCTAATACTCAGGGTAGTTAATCAGTACCAAGAATTGGTCCAGAATGAAGCCAAATGTCCAGTCAAGATGTCACACAGCTCTAGTGGCTCTACCAGTCTAAACCAACTTTCTCCTGGGAAAGAAACAGAAGTATGTTTCATTACTGTTCGTATCTAATTGTTTTTTAAGGAATCTGACAAATATTACGGTTCATATTTTGAGATGTAGGGAGATAATTTAGTTTTGATTTTAACTTTTTTATGATAGGAAATTTCAGAGGCACATGAAGAAAGGGTAGTATAATGAGTACTTGTATGCTGGTCATCCAGCTTCAGCAGTTACTTTCCTAGGAAAGAGGGGTAGAGGAATTGGAAGCTTCACCCTCATCTTACTCTTCTCCTCTTCTCCCTCAGATTCTCTCTCACCTCTCAATTGCTTAGAAATCTTTCCCTCATCTTTTAGGTGTGCTGCAGTGTATTTCATGTGAAATATTTCTTTGTTACATCTGTGATATTCAGTCTGTGACCACTAAGAATAGTTTGCAGAGTTGTAAATTGGTCTCGTCTGGAAGTTACTGTGGTCGTAATTTTAATTTTAACAAGTTATGTTTAATGTCACTGTCTTTCAGCAGGCCGAGACTGTGTCAGTTCAGTCTTCAGTGTTGGGGAAGGGGGTAAAACATAGGCCTCCACCTATCAAACTTCCCTCAAGCTCAGGAAATAGTGCCTCAGGTATTAAAATTCTTGCTTTTCTATAATCTCAGTAAAAAAATGGCATAGAATCATTATCTTTTTAAAAACGTTACTCATTTTTTTTCTGCAGTTCACAGAATGTTGAATTATAAATCTGGGAAATAATTCTCGTGTTCTTCTAGGTAACTATTTCACACCACAACAAGCCAGTAGCTTTCTTAAATCTCCAACTCCTCCTCCTTCTTCTAAACCACCAAATCTTTCTCGGAAGTCGTCAGTGGATCTCAGTCAAGTTAGCATGCTTTCTCCAGCTGCCCTGTCACCTGCCAGCTCATCACAAAGTGAGTCATAACTTAAAGTCTTCATTAAATTTTCATAAGCTTTTGCATCAATGTTTTTCAAGACAACTTTTTTCTACCTGTGAAATAGTGAAATCTAAATGTACTGTGTACCCAAAATGTGTAAGTTTTGAGAAGCTTCAGGCAGAGCTGTTGTTTGTATGTATTATGTGTTCATTGTAGTGTGTTTTTCTGTATCTATGTATGCACTCTGTGTATACCTTTCTTCTAGACTTTCAACCTACGCAACTCCTTAAAATATGTTCTGATAGTTACATGTGGCAGTAAGACTCCAAAATATTTTTTATTCCAGTGTACCCTAGGATCATTTTACACTTTATGTGAACTATGTGGCTGATGTGGAAAAAATCTCCTAAGAATTATTGTTGCAGGTCCTATCTTTGTATATATAAGAAACCAGTTAGTTCCAAGATGATAAACTGAAATAAACTGAAAACCAGTATTTCAAAAACACTCCTACACTTTCTTATAAATTGTTGTCAGTTACTAAAATGTGATGAAGATCATAAAGCATTATTCTGAAGATATTAAAATGTAATTTTTACTACTGGATACTTTTTTAACATCAAAAGAGTTGTACATGAATGCTAAAATTAATTTGGGAGAATTTCTTCAAATTGGTAAATACCTGACTGCTTTAGGTATTGATTTGGGGAAAAAGCTTTCCAGTTTTTTAGATTTTTTATAGATAACCAATGTGTGCTGAAAGTTTTAGAACACTGCACAGTGATAGGATGGTCTTTGAATTAGATGTAAACATCTTCCTCTCGATAGCTCAAAAGGTGTAATTTTTCTGCCTTCTTGTTTTGCACAAAGAAAAATACATAAATTTTATGAAAGTCTTATTCACACTTCTTATGTTGTGGGTATGGATTATGGTAATCTACTGCACACAGTTGTTACTTTAAGTAAGGGTTGAGTGACAGCTTCTGGACATTCACATTTCTTTCCTTTCTTTCTGCAGGACATGAAAGCTAAAAAAGAAAACACCTCAAGAGCTTTTGGTTTTACTTTTTTGGTTTTTGTTTTTTATTTTATTTTTATTTTTTTAATTGATAAACTGTGCATACTTCATTCACAACAGATTTTCTATACATTCTACATTTAAACAGAAGTACACAGTTACTGTTAAAGATGCAGTATTATCTATCAAATATTTACTTTATTACTGTTTTTTTGGAAATTTGTTTGTTAGGATAACCTTAATGTGTAAGGACTTAAAACATGTGTATGCAGGTGCCAAATATGATTGTTAACCATATGTAATTTATAAATATGTTCACAGTTTATTGTAGACCGTTACACTAAATAAGCAGTATTTTTTGAAGTCTTGAATTAGTGAAATAGTAAATAACAAAACCTAATTTGAATTCCTTTTGAACTTTTTAGGCCAAAGGCAGCATGTAGGAAATGAACTTTTAAATGGGTATTGTGGTAGAATACAAATGTATATTTTTACTGTTACTGTAATAGCATATCTAATGGGATTTTTTAGGTGATATACTGCATCCTTAATTGTAATTGAGTGTAGCAACACTCATGTATCATGTGTAGAAATTAACACTTGCAGTTAACTGCTTGAAAAAACTGGAACAAATTGTCAGTGCTAAGTAAGATTCCATTAACCTTATTTTAAAAAGGACTGGCCATTTATAACAAACCAGCAATTTTTATTTTTCTCAATGAGCAGGATCTGGAACTCCTAAGCCATCTACTCCTACACCAACCCCTTCATCGACCCCACACCCTCCTGATGCTCAGAGCTCAACTCCTAGTGCCCCTTCAGCCACTCCTACTCCCCAAGATTCAGGCTTCACCCCTCAGCCCACTTTGTTAAGTCAGTTTGCTCAGCAGCAAATGTCTCTGAGCCAGGCAATGCCTGTAACGACCATTCCTCTTTCTACCATGGTAACATCTATAACTACAGGAACCACGGCCACCCAGGTCATGGCAAACTCTGCTGGATTTAACTTCATCAATGTAGTGGGCTCTGTTTGGTAAGTCTGTAAGAATGATATGATTTTATTCTTACCCATAAATAAATACATATTTATGAGATTAAGAACAAATTGTTTATTCAAATGGAAAGATAGTAGTTTAGATATGGAAAGAAGTTTTAATTTTAGTTTTGCATCTTCTCTGTGCACTAAGATTCTTCATACTGATAGCAGTGTAGATTTTTCTGTTCATGCTCTCTTACCACCTTTCAGCCACTTGGTTAGTACTTTCCAAGTGGTACTTCAGAACTGTAGTATATATTCAGTATATACTTGTAGCCAACTTGGCTGCCAGTGTCAACCCCTCTGACATTCTGAAAATGATCCTGAGTATAAAATTGATTTTTGAGGCAGAAATGATTTTGTTTTATAGTTTGTTTTTTAATCTGAGGGATTATATGGCTAATTTTTCCTTTTACAGGGAACGTTTAATGCTTTGTCTTACTCTCCTGCAGTGGGGCCCAGGCTTTGATGACTGGTTCAAACCCCATGCTGGGCTGTAACACTGGTGCCATAACTCCTGCAGGAGTAAACCTGACCAGCCTCCTCCCCTCAGGAAGTCTGCTATCAAATGCATTGCCCAGTGCCATGCAGGCAGCGTCTCGAGCAGGTCAGAAGATGGAAAATAATAACTGCTAAAAAATATTGAAGTATATGATAAAGTAAAAGTGTTATTTTAAGGTTATTTATTACTAAAGGCGTCTAATGTCATTATTTTATGAAGGGTTGTACCCTACATATTTAATTTTCAAGGCTTTAAAATTCTAGTATTTGAATTTAAAACCATAGAATTTATAACTTCTGTCAAGAAACAGTAAATTTGTAAGTCTACGTACATTTTTTTTTTTTTTTGCTTCTGAATATTATAGTTAATTTTATTAGCTTTGTTGCTGTTAGCCTTGTTGGAGGGAAAATAAATGTATTTTGAAAATGTCTGGTGTATGAGACAACATAACATGGCAGTTAAAAACCTAGATGTTGGAGTCTCGCTGCCACTACTTGAATTAAGTTTGGGCAGCTCACTGTTTGTGTGTTCTTGGTAAATTTACCTTTATGCCTCCTTTTCCTCCTATCTAGAATTCAATAAATAAATGGCAATAGGAGTTTATCTCCTGGTTATGAAGATAAAATGAGTGAACTTAAATGAAGTACTTAAACTGTACAGGAGACATAATCATTCAAAAAGTACTGGTCATCATCATTCGTAGAAACAGTTTTATTGTAGCTTTCTATATACTAGAAAACAAGTATAAAAAGTGATGTCTCGATTTACAAACTTAATTTGTTTCACAATTTTGGGAAAGATGACTGCATTTGTGTTTGTGTGGGGTAGATAGCAGTGGTATGTTTGTAACCCCAGTTTGCAAATGAAAGCAAAATTTTGTCAAACTGAATTGTTTGCAAACAGAAGTGTTGGTGAACTGAGGTATTAGTATACCTTACAACGATTCCATTTCTTACTGTTGAGAAGAAATTTAAGAGGAAAAACTGCACTAAAAATTTTACCAAAATGTTCCCATGGATTATGAGACTCAGTATAATTTAAAGCACTCTACAGATGTATTCCACCTTTATTTACTATACAGCACACAGTTTTAAGCCATTTTTATGTGAATTTTTCCTGAAAGGGATACCAATTTTATTATTGTAATCGGATAATACCTTTTCACTTTCTTATGCAAGTTTTGATAGTTTCAGTGTGAATTTTCTGCCTCATCTTTTTCAATAAAATCTAATAAAGAACAATATACATTTTTAAAGTGTTCAGATTGGTGTATTTTGTTAAATGAACAGAATATACACCTACTTTGAGAACAAAGTAAGCAGATAAAAGTTCACAGTCAAAAGTAAGCATGGTTTTCACTTTTTAAATTTTTTAATTGTTTTGGTTTTTTGAGACAGGGTCTCACTATGTAGTTCAGGCTGGCCTTGAACTCAGTATTTATTTAGCCCAGGCTGGCCTTGAACTCAGTGATCCCCCTGCCTCAGGCTCCCGAATACTCCCAGGCATGTGCCTTCCAGCCAGGTTATCACATCAGAGACTGTGTGGCCCACCACACCTACGTTATGGCTGTTTACTAAAAATGTTTATCCATCTTACGCTTTAAAATGTGCTGCACTTTGTGTCACTAATTTTTAGGAATAAGTTCAGAATTACCCATTGTTTTCTGATGTGAGGTTTTGATCCTTATCCATACAATTCAACACACTGTAGCATTCTGATTATTAGCCTTTGAACCTATAAAAAAATAGAGTATACCAGTTCAGTTCTTAGAAATAGGATTATTATATATCATTTAGCACTGAAAAATGTAGATGCCAGGATCTTAGATATATTTGCACAACAGACAACAGAATTAGTTTTTTTATATTCATGGTGCCCATGTAATTCTAACTTAGTCTTTTTACAGGCAGTGGTCACAATATTGAAAAAGAAATCTGAGTTTCTAAAATAAAGAGTATAATGTACATCTACTGCTCTGAATCTTTTAATAAAATCTCAGTATTGAAGAAAATGTGTTTTTAAGCTTTTTTAAATATAGGAAATAAGCACATCCATGGAGAAAGTACATGAAATGTGTTCATATATATTCTAAAATATAAATAATTTTCATAGGTCATATAGTTGTAATTATGTTATAACCATGAGTTTTATTTAACAGGTGTTCCATTTGGTTTAAAAAATACTTCAAGTCTCAGGCCTTTAAATCTACTACAGGTAAAACTGAAGCACTGCTGTTGATTAAAGTTTTTGTATTCACTTTTTTTCTAATAATGTGTATCTATACAGATTACCTTTTGAAATTTTGAGATCTGTTCAGAATCTTCTAAGGTTGCAGTTATTGTTACCTTGTGTGATGGGGAAGATAAGGAGAAACAATGTTTTATATACCTCACTTTTAATCACTTCCCCAGCCCTCTCTGATCAAGGAATTTTATACCTATCTGGTCAGATATATGCCCACAGTAGAGGTAGTAGATACACTTGGGGACTAATTCTGCTCTCAGCAGGCATTTCATGTACACATAATTTGTATACTGTTGGCTTACAGTAGATTCTGTGCTTGAGTAGAGAGTGTGAAAATGTGTATGTTCCTGATTTTATAGTTAGTATTTATACACTGAGGAAAGAAAAACTGAACTTCTGATATTTGTGCTATGTTCAAATTTATCTAATAGTAATCTGTGTTAGATGTAGAAATTTTGACCAAAGGTAGTGTCTCTTTGTTGTTGTTGTTTGTTGTTTTGACTATACAGGCATAAGATTTCTGTCATTGGTATTTACTTGGAATTTCTATAAGGACATTAAAGTGCTTATTACTTAAATCCCTTGTAGCTTAAAAAAGAAAAACTGTTTCCTGGTGTATTTGAAAAATCTACCTTTAATTTTCTGAGTATGTCTTTTTTTTAATTTTCAATTTTTTTTTTTTTTTTTTTTTTTTGTACCTGGGATCGAACTCACAACCTTGGGCGCTTAAGCCACTAAGCCAAACTCCCGGCCCTGCTTTCTTCGAGGCAGGGTCACACTATGTAGTTCAGGCTGGCCTTGCTCACGTTATAGCCGAGGCCAGCCTCGAACTCACAATACTTCACCTACCTCAGCCTCACGAGTGCTGGGATATTAGGCGTGTGCCACCATGCCCAGCTCCTTTTTTTTTTTTTTTTAATTTTTTTAAAAAATTAATTTAGATAGAGAATAAGAGAGTAATGTTCTCCTCATTTAGTATCTGATGCAAAATTTCTTACTGTGTTATATTAAAATCCAGATATTTTTGGTGTTTTGGCAAAGCTAGAACAAATTTTGCGAAATAGGTTTTGTTAATATATATTTCTGATTCATGACGTTATTTGTTTCTAGTGCATTTAATGCTCTTTTGTATTGATGTATAAGAAGAGCTAAATAATTGTGTGTAAATTTGGATAGCTATTAACCTTGAAGCAGAAAGATTTGTTTGAAAGTGTTAATATACTTGTAACCTAGAGTGATAGCACTTAAAAATTACTTCTAAATAGGTCTTTTTTAAGGACAAGTAACTTCATTTGTTTTGCTTTTCCTTCACCTCTTTCTTCAGTACTTACCTAGAAGAGTGCCTGACGCATACATAGTAAATGTTCCCCAAAATTATGTGGAATAAAGAAATTTGAATATTTCATGTCAAATACAGTAATGTGAAAATAGCTAATTTATTCTTGTTTAAATTCAAAATAGCTTCCCGGTGGGTCGCTTATCTTTAATCCCCTGCAGCAGCAGCAGCAGCAGCAACAGCAGCAACAGCAGCAACAGCAGCAGCAGCAGCAGCAGCTCTCTCAGCTTACACCACAGCAGCCTCAGCAGCCCACAGCTTCCAGCCCTCACCAGACAGGGGAACAGGTAGGTTTCTGCCTCTGTGCTATGACCATGAAAATAGGACATTTTTTCCTATGTTCTGAAAATGTTTGACTTGTTGGAACACATGCTTCCTATGCTCTTTATTAACAGTAGTAACTCAGTTGCTGGGGTACCTGTTTTTAGTGGAACAGACATTCTGAATAGGTGATGTCGGATCAGACTGAGAAAAATGACTTATAGCCATACTTTGAATGGCAAGACTAGGTATCTCTGCCCTAGTAGTCATCATTCTTCTGTCTGTTTGCTGCTAGAATAGAGCTGTGTCTATTGTCATGAAGTGTAGGGTAGTAGGAACACGGACAAAAGCAAATATTGTATACTGCTAAACATAATAAAACTGAATAACAGCAATAAAGTAGAGGAAATGCTACCAGTATTTCTGAACATGGACCACAATCTAGAATCACCTGGGAAACTGAAATCTATATATTATAGATTGCTGGGTCCTACCCCTGTTACACCGTTAAATATATGAAATGCTCAAACAGGTACAGTAGCCCACACATGTAAACTCAACCCTATGGGAGGCTGAGGCAGGAAAATCGTAAGTGTGAGTCCAGCCTGGGTAACTTCGTGACTTAATAAGACCCTGTCTCGGGAAAAAAGTGCTGGAGATATAGTTCAATTTGAAGCCCTTAGATACAATCCCCAGTCCTTCCAAAAAAAAAAAAAAAAAAAAAGATATATGTATATGAAATGATCACCATCACTGCTTTTGCCAGAGTCTCCCCAGTTAAGTCTTGAGTGGTTTTTTCATCTTACAAAAGTGAAACTTCATAACAAGAAAACAGCTCCGTTTCCTCTTTTCAGTTGCTGGTTGTCACCATTCTAGTTTATGTTTCTATGAGTTTGACTGCACTAGATACTTAACATTAAGTGAAATCATAGAACATTTGGCCTTTAGTGTCTGACTTATTGTCTCTTCAGAGAAAATATTCTCTTGGACATATACCCAAAAGCAGACTTGCTGCACGATATGGTAATTCTTTTACTTTTCTGAGAGGTACCAGAGTGTTCTATAGGGGATGAGCTGTTTTTATAGTCCCACTAACAATCCACAAGAGTTGCAGTTTGTCTAAATCTTTACCAATACTTGTTATTTTCTGAGTTTTGAGTTGCTTTGTCTTGAGATACTGGGGCTCAAACCCAGGGCCTTGTGTATGTAAACATGCACTCCGCTACTGAGCTTCTGTTCTCAGTTGTCTTTTGTTTCTAATCACAACCATCCTAATGAATGTGAGGTGATAGTCTCATTGGTTTTGATTTGCACTTTGTGTAAAGTGCAAAGTGATTAGTGATGCGGGGCATCCTTTCAGATACACAACCATTTTATTTAATCTTTGGGGGAGTGCCTATTCAAAGTCTTTGTTGGGATATTTATTCAGCTGCGAAGTTCTATATACTTTTTTTATATATACCAGGTGTGTAATGTGCATATATTTACTCTTGTAGGTTGCCTTTTCATTCTTTGTATTCTTTGCACAAATGTTTTTAATTTTGATGTAGTTCATTTTATTCATTTTTGCTTTCCTTGCTTATGACTTTGGGTTATATTGTAAAAATTATTGCTAAACTCCTGAAGTCTTTTCCCTAGTTTTTCTCTATGAGTTCTACAGTTCTAGGTCTTGCTTTAAATGTATATATATATGTATTTGAGATAGGGCCTTGCAGTGTAGTTTAGGCTGGCATTGAACTTGCGGTGATACCCTGCCTCAGCCTCCCAAGTGCTGTGATTACAGGTGTGCGCCACCACAGTTGGCTCTCATTAAATTTATTGAAAACATTTCCCACTTACTTGCTTTATATGTTTTTGAGAAGTCTGTTGTCAATCTAATTTTCTTGCTGGTCTGGGTATTTAATTAGCCATTTTGCTTAGAGGACCTGAAGGTTTATCTTTATCTTCAAAGACTAATATTTTCACTTCAGTACATATGAGAATTAGTCTTTCCATGTCTTCCCTAGGGGCCCTTTTAATATGTAGATTCAGATCTTTATTTTTTGAACACTTGCCTGGGAATCTTAGATTACTGGTCTTTTCTAAAATAAAACTCGGCCGGGCATGGTGGCGGGCATGGTGGCGCACACCTTTAATCCCAGCACTCGGGAGGCTGAGGTAGGTGGAGCGTTGTGAGTTCGAGGCCGGCTTGGGCTACAATGCGAGCACAAGGCCGGCCTTAGCTACACAGTGCGACCCTGCCTCAAAAAACCAGTGCCAGGACTTTGGCTCAGTGACTTAAGCGCCTGTCTGACAGGCACGGTTTTGAGTTCAATCCCCAGTGCCGAAAAAAAAAATAAAATAAAACTTTTTTTTATTTAAGAGAAAAACACAAAAGAAAAACAAAAAGCAAAAGAGACATACAACATAAAATAAACATTTAATGAAATGAATTTCCTTCACAGTATTGCTGAAACTTTTCCACTAATTTTGATATACTATGCCTTAATTTTCTAGAATAATGTAATATCACTTGAGAATTTCTCTTACATAGGCTTTAGATAAATGTTTGATTTCCACATACTGGGAATTTTCCAGGTAGCTTTCTGTATTGTTGGGTACATGCACATTTAGGATTGTGTCTTTAATTGGCTTCTTATAATTAATAAATGATCTTTATCTAGTGATACTGTTTTTGCTTCATCTTAATTAATATTAGCATAGTATATCTTTATCCTTTTAGTCTTTTTTTTTTTTTTTTTTTTTTTTTTGCGGCACTGGGAATCAAGCCAAACTCCCAGCCCAAGTTTTTTGAGGCAGGGTCGCACTATGTAGCTCAGGCTGGCCTTGTGCTCACATTGTAGCCCAAGCCGGCCTCAAACTCACAACACTTCACCTACCTCAGCCTCCTGAGTAAGGCGTGCGCCACCATGCCCAGCTCCTTTTAGTCTTTTATAAGTCATTTATTATTTTTTTAATTTTTAATTCAGGGTTCTGAACAAGGTTCAACTACTAAAGAACAGGCCTTATCTGCTCAGCAACCTGCTGTTGTTAATCTCACTGGAGTAGGAGGTTTTATGCAATCACAGGCAGCTGGTACGTATCTTCATAATTTCACATGCTAAATTTACTAAAAGTAATGTATTTGAAATCTTACCACTTACGTGCAAGCTCAAGAAAAAGTGAGGTTACATTTAATCTGTGAACTATTAAATAGATTTACTGATGGCCGAGAATTTTTTCATTAATAGCTGACAGCAGTTACCTAACTTAGAAGCTGCCAAAGCTATTCTATTTATGATAAATATGTTAACTCTTCAATTTCCTTCAATACTTGAGACATTTTCCTAGATTGCTGTTTTTTGTCTCATTCTGGTAACTTGTTTCTGACTTAAATCTTAATTGTCAGTAACATCACATCTGTAAGATACTTGTAAAAAGTCTAAAATGAAGGACTACTCACTGCTTCTAGCAGTAAATAGTAAACCAAATATAATGAACATTTTTGTCAGTTGAAGACTAATTCTAATTTCATTTTCATGTAAAATTAATAAGCTAAATTCCTAAGAGAGCTATGATAAGAGTTCTAGAATTTAATGAGTGAACACGTCAACATTGTGAACTGTCACATTGGGCTATGATGCTTTTGCATTTCTGTATAACCCCATTCCTGAATTTAAAGGTCCTTTAGCATAGAATCAAAGTCTTTATTTTGTTTTTTTGTTTTGTTTTGTTTGCAGCACCGGGGATTGAATTCACAACATCGCGCCTGTCAGACAGGCGCTTAAGTCACTGAGCCAAACACGCAGCCCTGGTTTTTTGAGGCAGGGTTGCACTGTGTACAAGGTCTTTATTTTGAAAATAAGTAATTTTACCTAAAGTTTTAATTCATAGTTAATTTCCAAAAAGTTCGTAACTATATCCCATTACGACACAGATTATAAATTTTCTAAAATAGCAGTAAGGTAAACTTAGTAGAAAGAACTCTAGGCTAAAAAAATGATGAGAATGTTTCTGGCTCCAGATTTGCCAGATTGATTACTTTGTGTCACTTAACAATATGCTGGCCACTTGAACCACTGGCGATGAGACATATGAATTACAGCCTTGTTGTTAACATGTTAAATCATATAAGCCTTAGATTTCCTCATCTATACATGAAAGACTTAACCTGATTAGTATGGTCTCAGTCAGCTTAAAATTGTCTCAGTTTACCACCTCATTGTTAATAGTCTTGATATTATCTCTTTTGTTTGAAACACTTGTCTATCAGTTTTGTCATTTTGACAGTTTGGATTTCGTCCATCCCCCTTTTCCTATTTCATTTGGGTGTTTTTGAAATAATGTGCTCTATTTTATATCATACAAGAAATAGTTATTTTAAAAATAGCACCAGTATCAAATTTCATTGAGGGACGAGGGATATGGTGCCTTGGCACATGTGTACTCCCTTCCGTCTCCAGCAAGTTCCATAACCAGTGACATCAACTAACAGGAGACTAAATTTATTCTGAAATGTCTGTGATTTGATACTTAAAATTAATCATACTGCTAACTTTTCTGCTGTTTCATTTTCTGTGTTGTCCCTTCCTAACCCTGGTAGTCTTCACTCTCTGACTGGCCTGCTCTCCCTTCTCCTCTCTGTAGCATTGTCTCAGCTTGGCTCTGCCGAGAACAGACCTGAGCAAAGCCTCCCTCAGCAGAGACTCCAGCTCTCCTCTGCCTTTCAGCAGCAGCAGCAGCAGCAGATCCAAGTAATCCAGCAACTTCACTCGTATTACATTTTTTAAGATGCTCAGCTCCAAAAGTACCTCAAAATATCTTTTTTTTTTTGTTTTACTGTCTTTTAAGACTATACAGTAATTGGTAAATAACTTAGTAAATTTTATTTAAAAGTTTGACATCTTAACCAGTGAATTTGGAGCACTGAGTGTATTTTGTACATTTAAGCCTGTTTTCCTAATTTAGAACCTGTCTTGAAATGCTGGTGGGCACATTAACATACATTTTTCTGGTTGGCAGTGTTTTAAAATAGTTCGAAGTGCCAATTGTTAACTTTCAAATAACATACTGCAGAAGTGTTCCTATTAATGTCATACCTGTTTATATAGAAAACATTATTTTAGTAAGGAAAGTCAGATTATAGTTGAATATCTTGATACTCAGGGTGGTTTTAAATATTGCTGTAAACTATCATTACATAACAAAATGGTAACTGAAGTTGCTGAGTTACTGCAATTTAGACTGGCAGGGCAAAGTAACAATTCTGAAATTTGTCAAGAATCATTCGAAAGCCCACAGCAGGCTTCCTTCTGTGCCACTGGTGCTGTTTGACTGCATTGTCTCAATGTGTTATAGTCCCTTTATGTTACCTCAGTGCTCTTCTCACTTTGTTGTTTTCATCACTCTCAGGAAAAGTACCTTTCCACGCCTGATTTTAACCTAACGTGAATTTCTCCCCCTCATTTTTGCAGCAGTTGCAATTCTTGCAGCATCAAATGGCTGCGGCGGCGGTGGCACAAACAGCTCAGCTACATCATCATCGACATACAGGCAACCAGTCAAAAAGTAAAATGAAGAGAGGCACTCCAACTACTCCCAAATTCTGAGTTTTCTTCTTTCTTTTTTAAAATCTCCAGAACTCTGAATCAACAGAATTTTTACTTCATCTTGTTTTTTAATGTGTCAGTATTTTACACTGCTAAATGTACAAACTTTATACAAAAGTACAACCCTATGATTTTTAAATAAAAACAGGGAAATAGTTTCATGAACCAGCATTGGTTTGCCTAAATCATTGCTTTTTAAAAATGGTTTTATAGTATATAATATATATGGAAGGGACCTAAGAAACATTTAGAAACATCTTTTACAGAAGAATGTAGTTTGACATTTATTTAGTATAAAAAGTTTGTGCACAGTCTAACAAATACAGTTTTTACGAATGTATTTTAAAAATGTGGTGGTGGTTTATTTGGGTTTCATACTCTTTATTACTTCATCCATTAGTTTTTTTACTTCCTTGTGTCTTGTAACTGCTCGGCTCATACAGTCCTGAAGTTTAGCTCCAGTCAGTCCACTTCCACCTGCAAAATTATTGAGCCAATACTTTTAATCTCAGATATTTTTATGAGACATCAAGGTCATGCTAAATTATAAAACAAAAAAATGAGTAATGTCTAACAGTGGTATGACCTCAATTTGCAAGTTATGTTGCAACACCTATAAGAGATCCTGACAGATACTGAGAACCACTGCTATACAGTCAAAAAATGTAATGAATTTGAGGTAGCAAAAAAACTACTAAACTTACATTAGGAAACCAATAAAATTTGCTACATTCCATTTACCCACTCCAATAAATATTCACAGAATTTTCATCTCCATAAAAACCTGCCTGGTTTGTGAAGACAACATAGCCTGCCTTCCTCATCCATCACTACCGTTAAAGTTCCTGTGGCCAGATGCTCCTCCTCTCCAGTAGGATCAACTATCAGCAAAGTGCTATTAAAAAAAAAAAAAAAGTTTATCAAATCCATAGAAACACATTTTACTTTAAAAAAAATACAAAATGTACTACCTATATTTTAGCTTAGGCATAAAAGAACTAGACTAGAACTGGTAGGAAAGAAAAGTAGCAACCTACAGTCTAATACTTATTTTTTAAAAAAGCAACTTGCTCTTAAATTTTTGCATATGCCAGTCCCTGGCAAATACTGAAGATAGCTTCAGCTACTTGCTTAGTGAAAGAACTGAAAATATTATTACACAGATATAGGGCCCTGGGCACATAGTTCAATGGTAATGTGCTTGCCTAGCATGGATAAAGCCCTGAGTTTAATCCCCAGCAACACACACACAAATATCACAAGATTACACAGGAGTAAGTAAACCAAGGAACACAGAAGGTGAGCATAGAAATAATTGTTCAAATCAAGATGCTTATGAAGTGGAAGGGTTGACAAAAATAGTTGTGCAGGGACTGAAATGTCCGGGGCATGCCAGGTGTGGTGCACACCTGTAATCCTAGCACTTAGGAGGTCACGGCAGGAGGGTCACCGTGAGTTCAGGACAAGCCTGAGCTACATAGTGAGACTGTATCCAAAAAAAAAATCCAGGGCAAACTAGAAGTTAAGTAACTGCATAAAATTTTGTCAGTAAACTGTAACATGAGGAAAACAACTACTGTATATACTGTATTAAAAAAACTCAAGTTATAATTTTGAATGTAGAAATCTGTAAATGTTTGATTAACTTACTCATCAAACACAGCAAAGGATGTTGCAACTGGATGAGTTCTAATATTTAAGTAACTTTTCTTCTTTAAATTAACTTCTGCTAAACCAGTTTCTTCATTTATACTGACTTCAGGCAGCTGTACTAGAAAAAGGCAGATATGCAAAATAAGGTCTCTATGGTTTCTTAATATACTTTTTTCCCTCTAACTTGTGCAAAACATTCAAAAAGAATCTTAGGACAATTAAGGTACACAGTGTGGAGATAAACATTGTATTTCACAATCAATATATGATATTCCTGCCTAATTTTTTTTTGATTTTTTGAGACAGGGTCTCACTCTGTAGCCCAGGCTAGTCTCAAACTCATAGTGATCCTCCTGTCTCAGCCTTCTGAGTGCTGGGATTATAGGCATGCGCCACCATACCCAGCTTCCTGCCTAGTTCTTATTTCATTTTTTTAAGTTTAAGAAATCAAACATCTAGCCCTTTTCTATATGCTATGTACTGTTTTAAACATTTTCATATTCTCACTGTATTAACTCATCAATAATTACAAAGTAAGTACTGTCATCCCTGTTTTATTATTTAAAAGAAACATAAGCACAATGATAGATATGATTCAAATTTAAGCCTTACACTATAAGACTATCTGTATCTTCAGATATATTATCAAGTCAGCAATACAGTAATAGGAATATGTATCAGTTACTAGAATCTTAACAAACCAGTCTACCTAATGCCTTACTGAGGAACTTTACCATTAAAGGTGAGACTTACAGTTTAATAGTAAAAACAAGTACATTCTATTCCTCCAAGCAACACATAACTCAGAGAATACTTGGAGAGCTATCTTCATCAACTCAAACAGGTAAAGTGAAGGCAACTCTAGAAGATACTCAATTAGAGAATATAAAAATTTCAAAGTGTATTTGGAAAATCATGTCTGACATGATTTTCCAAATATACTTCGAAATACTTAAAAACACATGATTGATAGCTAAATCTTAAGAAAAACCCTTGAAAGTTCAATGAAGAATTGTATATTAAATGTATCACAAAACAGAACATTCCAATTCAATAGGAATGTTGCCTTAAAGTTGCTTACCATTTTTTAAAGCAGCTAACAAAGCAAATGTGCAGGCGTCCAAAATGTTCCCATCATAGTCCAGGCAAATGAGATCACAGTACAGAACCCAAGCGAGCTAAAGAGTTCACACAAAAAGGAATTAAAACTTCTGGTGGTAAAAAGTGCCATTTGCTTAAAACCATAGAACCCTTGGCTAGACAGACAAGATACATTTCAAGGTTCAAAAGATTTTTAAAAGTGGACAGGTTGGCTATAAAGCTGGTTTTGACTACCAGGTGACACATATTTCTATTTCCCTCAAGGAAGATACAGTTGTAGAGGGAATTTGCTTTCTCCTTGCTAAGTTAAATGAGGGAAATGCTACAGCCAGGGCTCGTGGCGCACGCCTTTAATCCCAGCACTCAGGAGGCTGAGGTAGGAGGAGCCTTGTGAGTTCGAGGCTGTCTTGGGCTACAATGCGAGCACACGGCCGACCTGAGCTATATAGTGTGACCCTGCCTCAAAAAAACTAAGGCTAGGAGTTTGGCTCAGTGACTTAAGCACCTATCTGGCAGGCATGAGGTTGTGAGTTCGATCCCCCGTGCCGCAAAAAAATGAATGAATGAATGAGGGAAATGCTTTTAAAAGCCCTGGCTTTCAAAATATACTTTCCCACAGAAACCTTAATATATGAAATGTTTCTATTTTACAGTACTAATTTGTATACAGCCTAACAAGAAAAGCCTAATTCCTCATCAACCTAATTCTAGCAGGCAGAGTTTTGGGATCAGTCATGTAGCATAATCAAAATAACTTGCTACAAGGAATAAAAAATTATTTTTCTCTTAAAAGCTGAGGAGAAATTCACTTAAAAGATGGTTCCCAGGCAGACAAAAACTTAGGAACTTGTTTTTTATGAACTAGTTTATTTAGATAAATACAAAATTTTTTTTTACTGAATTTCATCTAAAATCGATAAGCCATCTCTATATTTAACACTATTGTGTTTACGATTCCCCATAAAAATACTTGAAAATAAAAGCTCATTGTTCTCTACTCCTCTTACCTTTCCAGAAGAAATACATAAATCCTCTTTCTGAATTATCTGTGAACTTAATTTAAAAATGACAGAAGATCACAGTAAGTGAAAGGTCAAAATCTATTTGAAAGTAAATGATAGTAAAATTCTGTCATAATCAATCTTACTTTTCAATGACATCTGCAATGAACTGGCTAGCCACCTGTGCCTCCTCTCCAGGAGGTCCAGAGCGAAATCTCGATGAACACAGAGGTGGTAGATCCACATTAGGAACTGAAAGAAACACTCCACAGCTATGAACTAAACTTACCTTCTAAAGTACTAAAGGCGTTCAATCCACAGCAAAGACAATCATGACTGTGGACAGATGTTTGCAGGCAGAAATCAAAGTAACATTATAATTGTATTCTTTTTGGTTTTTTGTAAGATGTAACTTCTAGGCTTAGATTCAAAAAGAAATCTATATTTTTCTCATGTTTTTCCACACAGTTTTGTTTTAGACATCTACATTAGGCCTTGATTCTAAATCTTTCGAATTTTCATGGATTCTTCTCAAAATACCTTAATCTATAACAATGTAGTCCCTCTGCTCACACCTGTTTTTCACATTTTAAAAGTGTTGGTTTCTACCATAAGGAACTGATGGTCCATGACAAGGAAAAATTGCACAGTTTAAAACAGAATTCTTGAAAGCAGAAAAGTCTGCGATGACAGCCCTTTGTCTGAAAACATTGTTTCACTGGTGAATGACAAACGCATAAATATTGACAAATTTGATAAAGGTTAAATTTATGACATTTTGTATTTATCTAATATGCTTTTAGCACTTTTGAAAATGTGCTCTATTCCCTGTATTTCTGAATATTAAGAATACTCTTCTTCAACTCAACGACTCAGACTTACTTAAGAGTTAAACGTTACAGTGTTTGTATAAAATTACAAAATCATTTAACTTACCAACATACCCTTTATCAGCGGCATCTGTTGGTGGTACTGCAAATTCCTGTAGAAAAAAACGTTTCTTCCTGAAAAAACTGTGAAGACGGTCTGGCAATCATGGAAGGGTCCACCAAAGACCACTTAATTACTGACCACACCTAGAGCATCTACTGTGCTTAAAGAATTGTGTCAGAGGCTCTAAGCAGACTAGTGCTCATCCTCACAATAGCTTTGCAAGGTACCAATTCACTACAGCGAACTGGGCTACACCACAGTGCTGTTCATCAAGACTACCTGGGGGGCTTTTTAAAATCTGTCAGTGGCTTTCTGCCCACCCTCTTTGTACTCCTTTGGAATCCAAGAATGTGAACTGAATCCCCAGGTAGATTTAGGCATCAGTGTGGTCAAGAGTAAAAGCCTGCAATCACTAACCCAGTTCAAAGTCAGACCCACACTTAACTAGGTAAGACATTTGGGACAAGTTGTTTAATCTCTTTGAATTTGTCAAATAGGCAGAATACTAGTGCCTGCTCCTAGGGACTACTAATGAAGAACAAATAGAATAATGCAATTAAAATCCCTAGGATGAATTCTTTCAGGAAGTAAGTGTTCCAATCTTATTGTTAGATACCACTCCAACTTTACCAAAGAAGACTGAATTCGGATTAAGTAATACAGGGTACAATGAGTCAAAAAAGCACATGATTGGAAATCAGATTTAGGTCAATGTTCTGCTTATGAACCTTGTATATATGAACAAGTTATTAAACCTCATCTTTTAAGCAGGAGATGGAAACTAATTCTGTATTGCACCTAAAAGAAGTACCTGGAACACAGGAAGTACTCGGTAAATGAATGATAGCTACTAATCCCTCACACCTTTCTTTAAAACACTCAAATGTCTACACATTTATACAGATTAAATGCTATCACTGGCTAAAGGAACGTCAATATAAAATTTCTCAATTTCTCTAGCAATATAACCAAAATATGAAAATTAAAGGTGCCGGGTGTGGTGGCATAAGCCTACAATCCCAGCACTTGGGTGGTGGAAGCAGGAGGATCGCTGCGAGTTCAGGAGGAGGCTGGGCTACAAAGTGAGCTCAAGACCAGCCTGAACTGTATAGCAACACCCTGTCTCAAAAAGACACCAAAAAAAAAAAAGTAATGAGGATTCAAAAAGTTGTTTCATTTTGGTTATCTGATAAATGTTCATAAATTTTAAAAAGCCATTAAATTTGGATTGTATTATCTAATACTCATAGCCAAAAGCTCTTGGGAAATTAAAACAAATACTAAAAACCTGACACCTTTCTAATCTACAGTACGACTATAGGTGTGTATTATCAGCTAATAAATATTTTTCAAATCCATTTAGCTAATAAATACTTGAAGCTAATTTGGTAACTCAAATGTCAGCAGTTACATACATTAAACCTACCGCTTTAACGCCACAAATTACTGTAGTATTTCCCAGTTTCACCAAAGCAGAACCATCTGCTGTACTAATTGAACCTGAAAAGATAAGGACAGTACATAAACAAAATGAAAAGTCTACAACAGGAAAACAGTTACAGAATTATAAAGTTTGCTATGTATATCTTACTACCCCTCTCAGCTTCTTATGAAAAGTTATTTCATGTTCAAGTCATTAATTTTCAAACAGCATTACTATCTAAAATTAGTGTTTTAAGAATCACACCCCTATCCTTGGATTTATCATTTTGGATTCAGTCACAGGGATTGAACAGATAAAATCTCTTAACACAAAATCATCAAATCTCACTGTCATGAACGATTTGGTTGCAAAACTGTTCTAAGCAGTGTAAAGGCTAAAACCTGATAATGTCATACAATTGCAAAGAATACATAGCCTACCTATATTGACAGTTGTGGTTCGGAATTCACCAAGTTCTCTTCCATCAGGACGGCAGTTCTCTTTCTAAATGTGTGTTCATGGTAAAATGGATGACATTTTTACATAACCAAGGGAAACACAATAAACCTCATTAATCCAAATGAATTAAATGGAATTTTGTCTTCAAAACAGCATATTATCAAAAGCCATAATGTGTACATAACCACTTTTACTCACCAGAAATCTCCTGTAATACTCCAGAGGTTCCACTGTTCTGAAATGTATTGAAAATATATCTAAGGTAAGTTAATGAATCTTAAATCCAGAAGCTAGCTTTAAGTGTAATGACGCAACATCAACTCTACAATTAACTGTTTCGTCAATTCTAATATTTATGTTGTCATGTGTAGTTATCAGAACCAGACACCCCTGCAAAGATCACATTCCATTCCTGTACTTAAGTCTACCTTAAACAATTAGAGGACCAAGATCCATGACCTTTGACACATTGAAAGAGGGATTAATCCAGGTGCTGCAATAATCATGATGACACTGTTGCTCTACGGCAGGGATTCTTAACCTAGTGATATGAAAAAGTTACATCTTTTCTTTTTACTGCAGTTTAGTATATTCTTCCGTTACGACTGCAGACAATAAACCGTAATTAACAGTAACTGCAACCTTAACCAGAGATCATAATTAGAAATGTTCTCGTTTTTTATAGTGTGGGAAGTTAGGTGTAAGCTCATCGATACCTTGAAATTCCAGTAATTACTAGATTCGCCACTAGATTTTGTTAAAGTTTTAAAACAAGTTGATACACATATGAATTCTGGGTTTACATATAGAAAGATCACTGTTTCGGCCTCACTGTTTTATTTTGGAACCTTAGTTTATTCATCTACAAACTTTACTCTCAGGGTCTATAAGCTTCACCAGAATGGTATCAAGGCTTTTAAGAAAATCCATCCGAAAAAAAGCACAGTTCTTTTAGAAATAACCTGCAGCGAGGCAGACGGGGCGGCGCGCGGCTCGCGGGGAAAACGCGCTCCCGCAGGCGCGTCCACGGCACACGCGCGGGGAAAGAGAGCTGCTCCTACAACGGACCGCCTCCACGTCCTCCCGCCCGTCACCTGCTTCGGCGGGGGAAGAAGTGGGGCCCTGGTGGAGTCGGCCGGCAGGAGAACAGCTCTCAGCTAAGAGTTTAGGGAAGCGGCCACGCGCCGCGGGAACACCCCGCTACCCGCGGCCGCTGACACTCACTTGAACCCTGCCGCCATCTTCCCGCTCGCGCCCCGGGCATGCGCACAGCCGCCGCGCGGCGCACGTTTGATGCGATGGCGCGTCCCGCGGCGGAAGAGACCTAGGCTTGCAGCGGGACCGGTACCACGCTCTTTCCGGCTCACCTCCCTAGCCGGGTGCACCTTCCACTCTACGTGTCTTTAGCTTGGACGCATTTTGACGAATCGGCTGTTAGAGAAGTGTCCCTGCTTAGAAAAAGGCTGATACAGTAATTCAGAATAACACCAGCAGTTGAAGAGAACCGAGTTTATAGCAAACCCTCCTCCCAGTGCTTCTGAGTACTTTCCCCGCCTCCGATTTATGCCGGGCCCTGGCCTCGCCTCTCCCCAGGTAACAGGCTCTTCGCTCCGGCACCTGAAACACGTGAACTTTTTCGTATTATGCGCGTCAAGTACATTGCAGATGTCAGACCTGTTTCCAAAGGAGCTGCTGTGCTGTGTAGTGTGGTGACTCAAGCGCTCCCTCTCTCGCTGGCAGGGCTACCAGAACAAACGCTAGATACGCGACAAAATCTCAATGTCATACAAAGTAATTTTTATAATAGCATGCTCCGAAAAGGGCGTGTTATTAGTTGTCACCAGGGTTGGGGTGGGAGCGGGGAAAGTGTGAGAATCAGTGTGATGATTTGCACAGCATTGTCAATGTAATGAATGCCTCTGCATTATACACTTAAAATAGTAAGTGTGGCAAGGCGTCGTAGCGCACACGTTTCATCCCAGCACTCCGTAGTCTGAGACAGGAGGATCACTGCAAGTTCGAGGCCAGCCTGGGCTACAAAGTGAGCTCAAGGCCAGCCTGAACTACGTGATGAAACCCTGTCTCAACACTACCAAAAAAAAAAAAAAAGTAAATGCGATAGTTTCGTATACCTGTAAATCCCAGCATTTTGGGAAGCTGAAGCAGAAGGATTGAAAGTTCATGCCCTTGTTTCAAAGTTAAAAATTAAAAAGGACTGGGGATGCACCTTCGTGCAAAGGCCTTTGAATTCAATACCCAGTACTGGAAAAAGTATTTTTTTTTAATTACTGTGTTAGAGCAAATTTCCCCTTCTAAGGGGTAAACTGGTATGCTAATTATACCTCAGTAAGATTTGAGAATTAGTAGCTGGTAATCCGAGATTCAAGTGGCCGTCTTGCGTTTTACTCGCAGGATCAGGCACTGGGCGCCGCCTCTTCACCCACCCACTGAGCGCCCAACATCGGTGCTGCGTTGCCGCGCAGCGCCGTGAGGGGGCGCTGTGGGCGGCGGGCGCCCGGCCGAAGCAGCCGCTCTGGCAGCGGGAGGCGGGGCTGCGCGCCGCGCTTCCGCGTGTGTGTAGGCGCGGGATAGGGCGGGCGGGTGGCGGCGGCGCCGGGCGCGGAGGATGGCGCCGCTCTTGCTGCAGCTTGCGGGGCTCGGCGCGGTGCTGGCGGCCGCAGCCCTCATATTGGTGAGGACCGGGTTGGGGACGGGCGCGGCTTGGACTCACGTTCTGTTGGAGACCGCGAATCTCAGGCGTGGGCTGCTCCGCGCTGCCGGCTCTGGGACGTGTGTTTTCTCCCTGCGTCCCCAGATTCTCACCGGCAGGGTGTCCTCCCCAGGAGTTTCACCCCTTTCCGTGGTAGACGTCTTTTGGAACCCCAGCTCCGGTGTGACGGGGCCTTGGGACGCGCCCCACGCAGCCTCCCATCCCGAGCGCCTCGCCCCGGTTCCCGGGGCCCTGCCCACCCGGCCCGAGCCGCCCCCTCCTCTCTCAGCGGCGCCGGCCCCGCCGCGGAGGGCGTGAGCCCCGGAGAGGTTCCCGGTGTTACAGGTGGGAGCAAACCCGAGGACCTGGAAGACGCCCTGGGGAGGACCCGGGGTGAGCAGTTGAAGCAGCCCCGGCCCTCGTCTCATTAATTTCTGTCTGGAGGTCATCGTGTCTCAAATTCAGCACTTTAAATTTTCTACGCCTCTTAGACGTCTCAGGACAATAGAATTGAAACCCAGATTTTCTTTACCATTACTCTTTTGATAAAATTGTGAAATGAACTCTGCCACATACTTTGGAATGAGCCAGTTACTAAATGGAGAGGATTTTAGCTTGCTTGGCAGTTAGATTGGCTGTCTAAAACAGCTCTGCAAGGAAGGCCACTATGCCGCCTTCTCCAAAGGGTTTGTAAATTTGTATCTTAGAAACATTAAATACAGAAAAACCAACGCATCCTTACTTCACTGTCGATATGTGCCCGTGCTCTTACCAGCGTGTCTTATTGGGGGCTGAGAGGGCCAGAATTTGACACAATCCCAGTTTGAGGCTGTCTTACTGAGTCTGTTGCTCAGATTTAAACGTGCTCAGATTTAAACTTTTGTTTTCTTTGTCTTCGTCTTCTTATGCTTCTGCTGCTGCTGCTGCTTTTTGTGGTCCTGGGGATTGAACGAGGGCCTTCTGTGTACTGGGCAAGCACTCTCTACCACTACCAAGCTGCATCCTCAGTTTGGTTTTTTTTTTTTTTTTTTTTTTGAGACAGGATCTGGCTAAATTGCACAGGCTGGCCTCAAATTTGTGATCCTCTTGTGCCAGTCTCCTTTGTCGCTGGAATTACAAGTGTGTGCTAGTAGACCCGGTAGGAGCTACTGTTTATTCATTACTTCGGGTACTATGTTAGATAGTCCATTGAAGATTTAGTAGGAATTGTCTCATTTGCTCTTTGAAATAACACCGTGATATGCATATTGCACTTTTGCTTGATTTTTCTGGTGAGGACATAGATGGGAAAAATGAGCGCCTCCTGTATTCAAATACAATTAGTGGAAGTTAGCCTTTTGGAGGAGGGGAAACAATAGTGGGGATTTAATCCACAGCCTTCACGTTGAGCCTGTTCTCAGCCCCCTTTTTATTTTTTGAGACATGGTGTCACTAAGTTGCCCAGACTGGATTCAAACTTGAGAATGCTGGGATTACAGGAATGTGTCATTACATCCAGCAAGTTCGCCTCTTTATTTATTTATTTGCGGCACTGGGGATTGAACTCACAACCTTGCACTTGCCAGACAGGCGCTTAAGCCACTGAGGCAAACTCCCAGGCCCAGTTTTTTTGAGGCAGGGTCTCACTATGTAGTTCAGGTCGGCTTTGTGCTCCCCTTGTATCCCAAACTGGTCTCGAACTCACAACGCTCCGCCTACCTCAGCCTCCCGAGTGCTGGGATTAAAGGCTGCTGGGATTAAAGGCGTGCGCCACCACACCCGGCTAAGTTCACCTCTTTAAAGGCCAGATAAAACATTTAAAACAAAACTCCTTTTTCTTATTTAATATTCATCATGTCTGTTCATAATCCCTCTCCTTCTTAGCTCATTTCTGAGTTATTTTAAAGCAAACCAAGAACATAGTATTTTGTCTGTAAATCTTCAACGTTCATTCCTGTAAGATAAGGGCTTCGCTTCAAATGTCACTGCAATAAGTGATTGCAGATTTTTTTATTTTAGGTTCCACAGGTATTCTGTGATTTCAGATACCTTTACAGTTCAGATGTCCTCAGTTGTCTTACGTACACCTCAATGGAAATGACTGGTTTGTTCCAGTCAGGATTCAGCAGGGGTCACATATTACATTTGATTGGTTGGTCTTGATAAATTTTTCTATTAACAGTTCTCTTCCTGTTTGTTTGTTGGGAGTTGTTGTTGTTGTTGTTGTTGTTGTTGTTTTGGTACCAGGGATCAAATTCACGACTCACACATGCCAGGCAGGTGCTTGTGCCACTGAGCCACGCTCGCTTCCTATTTTGAATTTTTCTTACCTTTAGGAAAGGTGACGATGTCTTGTAGTATTTTTCACAATATAGATCTCACTGTTTGCAATCCCTTAGTGTCTTTTAACATCTTCTCTATCCCATAGGTTTCCTGTAATCTGGTATTTAGGATCTAGAGACTTGATCAGATGTATGTTTTATCAGGAAAAGTGTCTGAATAATGCTTACTACGTCATCATATGTCAGACACATGGAATGTCAGGTTGTTTCTGGTGTTGCCAGCGTGACCCGCCAGTTAAAAACCCTGTCTTCAGCCCAGTGGTTTCAGTAGGCATTGATGATCATTACCTGAATATTCTATTTCACTGTGGGTTGTAAAGTGGAATACTTTTAATTATGTCATTCCTTCATTTATTCCCTACAGTTGTAAAATGAAAAGAATCTAATCCTCAGCTATTCAGTTAACCTGAAATGCTGTATCTTTCAAATATAAAAGACAAGTTTTAAAATTTCTGAGATGGTTCCCTGGCATTTTAAAGAGGTGATCAATCTTTGTTTTTAGTATCATGGATTCCCAATTTAAAATTTTCTCATGTGTTGCAATGCCTTGCAATATCCATTCTTTTTGATGGTGAAATCCTCCCTTGGAGGGCAGTGGAAGCCCTTGTACACTGCTTTGTTCTTCATGTGCTACCCTCGTAATCACTGATAGTCTTCACTTTGTGGTCTGATTTGTTCTTCTGCTGTTCTACATTTCCTGCCCCAGATCTAAGTCAACCAGCTACTTAAGAGAAGTAGTAGCTTTAAGTTGAAAACTGAATGTAGAAACCACAGTCCAGACAGTAGGGTTTGATGCAGAAAGTCAGCCTAAGTTAGGTTACTGACCCTTGGCTTGTACTGATCAGAAGCATGTTCAATTTGGTCATGTCACCAGTGGAGTATTGCAAATGGTCTTCAAGGAACAAGTGAGTAGAACACCAAAGCTTTGTAAGTTGGTTGTTTTGAGATAGTGTACTAGGAATATTGTTACAAAGAATAGTTTTATTTCCAAAGCTTATCTTCCCAGTGCGGAAGGGAGCCTATACATTTTATACTTCAGACAGTGCTGTAATCCAAATTCTCATTTGAGGTTATCAAAATATATGAGGTATGCTAGAAAAGTGTGACTTTTAAATTTAAAAACTTATCACAGTGAGATGTGGCCATTAATCCCCCTCAGAATCCTCCCCTTGTCTTTCAACACACACCATCATTTTTGCCACTTTCCAAAGCAGTTTTGGAAGTTCTCTAATGAGTGTCTTTAGTTTCATTCCTCTGGCTGCCTCAGTGTCTTGCATATTTTGAAAACGTTTACCTTTCATGGGAATTTAGATTTTGAAAAAGAGCCAGAAGCCTGACAGAAATTGCTGTAAACATTTTGAATCAATTTCAGCACATTAAGACAACCACAAGGAGGGCCAGGAGTTTGGCTCAGTGGCTTAAGCGCCTGTCTGGCAGGCATGAGGCTGTGAGTTTGATCCCCAGTGCTGCAAAAAAAAAAAAAAAAAAAAAAAAAGTCAACCACAAGGGCTGAGGATATAGCTCAGTGGCATAAGTGCCTGCCTGGCAAGCATGAAGTCATGAGTTTGATCCCCGGTACCAGGGTACCCAAAAAAAAAAGACAACCACAAAAAGACACAGACTGCTTCAGAAAGTGGCAAGAGCCATGGGATAATTGTGTTTGAAGTGAAGGGGACTATTTTTAGGGGACGTGGTATCTTTTACATAATTTTTAAGCATTCATTCTACTGTATTTCATTATTGTACCTCATATTGTAAAACATTACCGTTCCCTACAGTGAGGTTGTGGAATCTTCTTTTTGTGTGCTACATCCCTCTAGTCCTGGATAGGAAGTCTGCCGTAACCTCGTTCTTTCTTTTTCTTTCCTTTCCTTTCCTTTCCTTTCCTTTCCTTTCCTTTTTTCTTTCCTTCAAGACAGGATCTTGCTGTGTAGTTCAGGCTGTTTTTGAAATCACTATGTAGCCCAGACTGTCCTCAAGCTTGGAGTGAATCTCCTGCCTCGGCCTCCCAGGTGCTGGAATTAAAGGTGTGCCCCACCACTCCCAGCCTCACCCTGTACTTTGTATCTGTAATATGAACTTGCTTCTTTGTCACGTAAAGGCTCTCAGTAGGGATGAGAGCTCACTGTGTGGGTGTACACACACATGCACGCTGGGATTTGGAGTTTCACAGCATCTAAGATAGACTGGGTTTCCAGTAGTGACTATTCCTTGTTAGAACTGAGATGACAGAGACCCAAAGAACAACAGGTGAGAAAACGCATAGGGCTCCCAAAGCATTCGTGCCTTACTGATGGAGAAAAGTACAATCATAATTTCATAAGGATTAGCTAGGAGACCAACTGTCATCTAATTTTGGAATCATGTCCAGACCATTGTTAATGAACCAAAAACTGAGAGTGGGTATTCCACTAAAAGAAACAAGTAATCTTGCACATGATACATTCTGTAACAACAAATACATTTTTAAAAGATCAGCCTAACAGTTTTTTTTCACATGTCCACTTTTAGATTTCTGTTATTGCATTTATAACTGCTACAGAAATGCCACCACTTCACCGACATGAAGAAGAGAAGTTCTTCCTAAATGCCAAGCACCAAAAGGAAACTTTACCCAGTATATGGGACTCACCTACCAAACAGCTTTCTGTTGTTGTGCCTTCATACAATGAAGAAGAACGGTGTAAGCTCTGTTTGATTTTTTTGATAAGGAGTAGTTTGAGAAGAAAAGGACATTTAAAGTGTTTGATTCCACTGTCTTTGAAGATTCGGGCTATGGTGTGCGCATTGCTGGTAACTGCTGTTGGGAAAAGGTAGTGGGGCTGTGTGTTACAGAGAAGTAATAAGCAGAATGTCAACAGGAGGTGGACCTCCCAGATGAGAATGGCCCTGAGGGAATTGTTAGACTATTGGATTTTTTCCATACAGAAATAGAACTCAGTAACTTTTTTATTTTTCCTTTTTTCAAATCCATTTTATTTCAAAGAGAAAAGAAAGCAAAATTTCAAAACACATCTATCAGGCAGCATTAATAGTTCATACATTGTGCATTGTCATCCCCAAATCATTCACCCAGAGCACAAGACATCTGCATTCAATTGGCCGAACAATACCAGGACAAATCTTTCTCTTCAATGAACTCAGAACTATCAGTAGTATAACTGTCTTAACTATTTTTATATACATATATATACACACACATGTATATGTTGTTTCTTTCAGCTTACACTAGTGAGACAATAACAATGTTTACACGTGTGTCTGATTTATTTCACTTATGCGTATGGTCTCAGGTTGCATCCATTTACCTATAAAAAGTCTCCAGTTTATCCTTTATGGCTAAGTATAAAAATACCACATCTTTTTTATCCATTTGTCAGTGGATGGGCACTTAGGTTGTTCCAAGATCTAGCTATTACAAATTGTGCTGCTATAAACATGGGCACACATATATTGCTGTGGTATGATGTTAATTCTTTTGGGCAGATACTCAGAAGGGGAGTAGCTGAGTCAAATGGGACCTCTAGTCCTAGTTTTTTGAGGAATCTTCACACTGAGTCCCCGAGTGCTTACACCAGTCTACACTCCCACCAGCAGTGGCGAAGGCTTCCTTTTTCCTCACATCCTCTCCAGTATTTGTTATTGGTTGATTTCTTGATAATAACCATTTTTTCCAGGGTGAGGTGGAATTTCTTACTGTTTTACTTCGCATCTCTCAAATAGCTAGTGATATTGAACATTTTTCCACATATTTATTTGCCATTTGTATTTCTTCATCTGAGAAGTGTGTGTGCATCTCAGATGCCCATTTTCGGATTGGATCTTTAAATCTGGGAGGACCGATTTGGTAACTCATTTTTAAACATGATTTTTAATATTTTTTTCCTTCCAGTGCCTGTGATGATGGATGAAGCCCTGGACTACCTAGAGAAGAGACGGGTATTATGCTTTCTCTTTCAATGTAATGTCTCAAGTTAAGAGTAGAGCAGGTTATGACCTGTGGACCCCACACTAGGTGCACACAGAGAGAGGTAGTGCTGGTAGGACCCTGATCCAAAGCTGCCTCTTGGCTTAGCGTGCTGCTGGCTGTCAGCAGGCAGGCCCAGCCCCTCCAGATGCAGGTGGGTGACCTGGACAAAATAGGGAAACTGACAGTGGCAGATATGAGGCCCACTTTTATCCTCTATTGCCCGATGATATGTTTAAAATCTAGTGACAGTGCCTGACTGCAGACCCTGTGACAATCATTTCTGGATTATAAAGAGGCATTTTTTAAGACTTTGTACTTAGGTTGAAATTCTATTTATTGTTCTCTAGAGTGTTCCCATCATGTATTTTCCTCTTTTCCCTGCACAAACAGAAAAAAAGTATCACGCACCCCTCTTATAGCATCAGTTGTCTTTGGAGTCTCTGGAGAGGCTGAGAATTAAGTGAGCTTTATTGTTGGTTTTGGAGGTTTTTTGTATGTTTTTGGTAAAATAATTTTTGTTTTGATTTACTTTACTTTTGGGGCTAATATATTACCTACTTAAAAATTAAATGTTAAGAAAAAAAAGTAGAAGCGAGCCCTCATTATTTGCGAAACATCAGCCACATGGACTAGGAAACAGGCCAAAAAAGTTAAGGAACCCAAAGTCATAATGGTGAAGTGCCTTGCAGCCAGGATGGGATCTGTTCTCCCTGACCGCACACCTCATGGACCTTTTTCTCATGCTTCTGTCTCCCCTGTCCAGTGTACCTTAGCACCGCAAATGCCTGGCTTCTCCTCCAGTGCGTAGGGCAGAAAGGGGAGGCACACAGAAAGATTAGGTCAGTGTGTCCCCTCTGCTCCTACCCAGTATCTCTGCTCTTTTTTTTTTTTTTTTGAGACAGGTTCTCACTATACAATTCAGGCTGGCCTTGAGCTCACTTTGTATCCCAGGCCGGTCTCGAAATTGCAGTGATCCTCCTGCTGACTCAGCCTCCCAAGTGCTGGGATTACAGGAGTGCACCACCACACCCGGCCCTCCTTTTTGTTCCTAATGTCTTTATTTTATGTGATTTGTATGCTGATATTTATCTTCATGCTTTTAAATATCAACACTAAAACACCTTTTTCAAATTACCTATACTTTTATTAAAATTCTTGATGGTAATCATGTCAAATTATGGTATTTTATTTTTGCTTCTTACAGAAAAATGATCCTACATTCACTTATGAGGTGATAGTAGTTGATGATGGCAGTAAAGATCAGACTTCAAAGGTAAATATATGTGCTTTTAGAATTTCCAATAGGTAGAAAATATGAAATAATTTAGTTGTGTGTGAAATCTTAACTGTCACTTGCCAGAGGACCCTAAAGTGGTGCCTGATACTCGCCATTGTTACTGAACAGGTAATAGGAAAAAGATAGAGTTTTTATTTATGGAAACCTAGACAATACCATTACTGCTCCACTTGTTCCTTATGGCCCAGGGAGGCTTCGTAGATTGCTGAACAGAGAGAGAATATACCCTACAAGAGGCACTGAGGCCTCCAGGGTGCCCATTTTGCTATCAAATTATGCTTCCTTTTTTCCTAAGCATATTTGCTTTCTTTTTCATCCACCTTATGGCAGTCATGTAAGTAGGAAGCTGGCCTCAGATCTGCCACTGGGCATCAGATATGACCTTCAGCTTGCCTGCTCTAGGAAGGTACCATATCGCCTCTGCTGCCTGTAGTCCTAGACCTGGGCCCTTCTGCATTCATCTTTATGGTAGTACATTCATTACATCTCACCAGTGTTAGTGTCCCTGAGAAATTGAAATGTTTGTATTTTTTAGCATACATCAGATTTCCTTGGGTTCCAGTCATGTTTCTGTAATACAAAATTCATTTATGGTGTTCTTACTAGTCTTATAAATAACAGTCTAATGGACATTAAAATAAATGTACAGTGAAGTAACCATTCACTTGATTATTCATCAGCTAATGATTTTTGTTACATGCTAGTTGTGTAAATAGTGCTAGACATTATGCAAGCCATACAGACCCAGGAACTGTGGAGACTTCATGAGGAGCCTCAGGGGAGTCGTGTCAGGAGCCCTAAAGATAAAATGCTGTAAAGAATATGAGAGAAGTGTTAGTGACTTCTGAACAAATTAAGACTAGGAATGCAGGGGATAGTGTTTCCCATTGAAAACTTAGCCAGAGGGATAGCGACCAAAGCACATTGACAGGGTCTACTATAGGAAGAGTAAGTGCTGCTCTTTGAAGAGTGAATATGGCATGAAATTACGAATACAAACTACCGCCACAGTTTTATTACTACATGGAGGGAGTGGCCTAGGAAAGAAACGGAGGTTTTGCTGCTGAACGTGCAGAGGCAGCCTCAGCCCCACCAAGGAAAAGCAGCTTGTCCTAAAGAGTACTTTTCTCAGCTGCCCTTTCGATGTGTGTGGCCAGCTGGACTCCTGGAAGGTCAGAGATATCCAGCTCCCAAGTAGGATGAGGGAGGAATTGTTAGCGGTTGTCCCCAGCTCCCAAGGTTCAAAGAAACTGAAAACTTAAAACCATATTTAGTAAAAGTTTTTATTTTTAAAAAGATCTAGTTTCTCCTAAGTTGAGTATTCATTGACTACGCATTAGTGTCCTTTACTGTATGAGGCATCAGGAAAGTGTTGGATACACTTCTTGTTCTTGAGCAATTTTACGTTAAAGAGGCAAAACTTAGGCACAAAATACAGTGCAGAAGAATACTGCAGTGGTGGAGGGCATTCATTAGACCCTTAGCTATATCAGAATGGCGAGTAAAAGACTCTGAACCACATTCTGGGTGATGGGCAAGTGTGCTGCAGTTTCAGTGTTGCAGCAGTGTTCCACAGGGCATGTTGTCAAACTTTAGTGTTTGGAATACAAACAGATACAGCTTCAGCTGTGTTGGCTTTGTCCAAAGTTAGAGACCATAGTCTTTGGAGGGAACCTTTCATCCTAGCTTAGTGAAAGTTTCTTTTGGTTCACTCAGCTGCTTGCACAATGACATTGTCTTCCTGGCTTTGTTCATTCCAGAGTAAACATCTATGTGAGATGAGAATAAGTGTTCTTTGAGTAGATATTTCTTTAGCTGTTGACATAAGCCCCTGCTGCTTGAATACAAAGGTGTAAGACTGTTTTATATCTTGAAGGAGTTAAATCTAATACTGGAGATGTGTACCAAGTAATGTAAGCACAGTGTGTTAGATATTTTCATCAGGAACTTTCTAATGGAGAATACTTAGGTAATAAGGGTGTTTTATTACCTCATATGCCAGAAAGCCTGGGCATAGTTGATTCCAGAATCAATTCATCATTGAAACTGTGAATTTGCCAGATGAATGCCCTTTCAGTTTGTATGCACAGCTCTAAAGTTAGGACTTTAAGAATCATTTCTGTGTGCCTTTCTCCTTTTAAACTAGGAATAAATAAAACTCCTGTTAGAAACCCTCACCCTCTAGCAGATTTACCTGAGTTTATGATCCAGAGCTTGAGGGGAGGGAAGGGAGAGGGACAGAGCCAATCAGGCCTACGAGAGTGACTGAGAAAGTACTTGATAAAGATGGTTTACACCAATCCTGATTTGTCCCCTTGGGCTGCACATCATCACTGTGCAGGGCTGGAACTGTGAGTGCAAGGAGGAAGGGAGCATTGATTAATCGGTTGGTAGCTAACAGTGTCTGTCGTGATGCACCCTAGGAGTGTGTACAGTGGACCATGGCTGATTGCTCACCGAGACTGGACAGTTCCTGATTTTGTCAGGCACTGCACATACAGTTACCCTTCGTATCTGTGGGTTCTGCATCTATGGATTCAACCAACCACTAGTCAAAAATGTTTTTTAAAAAGTCCCCATTATGCTTAGGAGCCCTGGAATCCATCCCAGTTGCATCAGTTCTAAACATGTACAGAGTTGTTTCTTTCCCCCTGAACAATTTAGTATAACTACATAGCATTTATATACTGCAGTAGATATCACCAGATGGTGTAAAGTGTATGGGAGAAAAAGTACAGTTTCTGTACAGTCACTACCCCATATTATATAAGGGACTTGAACATCCTCAGATTTTGGTACCCTGGTGGTAGGGTGGGAGTTGTCTTGGGATTACTGAGGCATGCCGTTTGCCTTTAAGTGGGTCACTGCCTAATGAGGAAGGTCTGTTACATGGTATCAGCCAAATGGAAAAATAGTTTCAGAGCAAAAGCCGTATGATTGTAGTATTATTAGAATTATGCTCTTCCTGGGGAAGGTAAGCACGGGCATAGAAACCAGGAAAAAAACGGGTGTTTTAGCTGAATCTAAGTACTCCTGACAGGTGGGCAAGTAGGAAGGTGGTGCTGGGGAAAGGCTTACGTGTGAGAGCATGGTGTGTTCTGGAAGTCTAAAATAACTCCTGATGTACAGGGTGCTAATGGGACAACATGAGTTGAGGCTGGAAGAGTTATGTGAAGGCGGCATTTTAGGGTCTCATATACTATGATAAAGAATTGTGTGTGATACTAATGAGCAGTAAGTCATTGGGGATGTTTGAATAGAATTTCCATGAGCCAATTCCCATATTAGGAAGGGGGATGAATTGGGGTGTTAGGCGATGCTGAGCATTGAACCCAGTGTTTCATGCGTGCTAGGTCAGTGTCGTACCACTGAACTACAGCAGCCCATGACTTCACTTTAAGTCAGAATAACAGTAGTTGCTTACAGTATTAGTAATATAGAAAGTTCTTAGGATACTGAAGGGTTTAGGATTTCTGAGGCCAAGGAGCCAGTGGAAATGAAGACATGGAAGGTTTTGAAGAGAAAGACAAGTTATGGTGTAGTTATTTGGTGAGAGAGAAGAATTTGAGTGGTAAGATTTGGGAGAAATAACCCAGAATGTAGATAGCCACTGTGTGGCATAAGATTGGCTGCTGACCAAAACAAGCCATGAAATAGTGTGGAGGACCTGATCACGGATTCATACCTGGCAATGAGCACGTGACTTTTGTTTTTGTCTAGCAGCTTAATGTTAGGTAGTAGATCTAGGAAAAGAAGAGACAGTCAGTCTCCATTCTGGTGGTTCCTCTGTGGGAAATTGAATTATGACCTCACTGCTAGTGGGTCACTCTTGTCTCTTGACACCAGGAATTCTACAACCATGGTATGTATAATTGGCTCACAAGAAGGGTTAAACCAGAATAGCAGTATTAGAGCCAAAATGAAAACTTGCCTCCAAATTGCCTTTTTAAACTTTTTCTTTCTTTTTAAGTTAATATACATTTTTATTTGACACATAGTAATTATATCTGTTGATGAGATGCAGTATGTGTATGTCCTGTGTAACAATCAGATCTGGATAAGTGCCTTATTTATCTCCTTAGACGTGCGTCATTTTCCAAGTTAATTTTATTCTGACTTTTATGTAATTTGACAGGTAGCTTTTAAATATTGCCAGAAATATGGAAGTGACAAAGTGCGAGTGATAACACTGATGAAGAATCGTGGAAAAGGTGGCGCTGTTAGGATGGTAAACTTTGTTTCTAAAGTATAAAGTTACTTCAAATAACCTTTTTTGCAGACTATAATACACATATTGTATGGCTGAGTGGATGAATTCCAGCATTTCGAGTTAGCAACAACATCTTTTTAGTAATAACTATGTATTTTTCTTATTCAAGTCTAAATGTCATGTAATATCTGTCTTAAAGTTCAAAATTTTGTCTTCTACTTCTGTGTCTTTGATGCAGTTACCAAATATATGACATTTTTTTAACATTAACAAAATGTTTCTATTAAGCCCTGAACTAAGGTGAATTCTGTGGGGATCTGGCTTGATGAAATGTGCAATTTAATAGGAAAGGTAGCATTTGCCTAAGTAAAAAGGATGATTATACTTAGAAAGGTGCAGACGAAGTGCTAAGAAGTTCCAAATCAGAAGCGGTTACTTTCAGCTAACGTGTATCAGGTATGAATCAATACAAAGTAAAAGATCAAAAATCAGTAAGTGTGAAAGAAAGCCTGAATAATAGTAGTGCCTTAAATAACTTATAGGTTTATTTATTTTTCCCTCATAGAAAGTATCTTAGAGTTTCGTGAAAGGTCCATGGACTTCCTGAATGACTACAGTGTCAACAGGAATCCAGGCTTCTATCTTTTTATTCCATCTTCCGCATGCACACAGGTGACTCCTGGAATGCTAATCGTTATGTCCACATTGCAGCCAGAAAGTGGGAAAAGATGCTTGCCAGCCAGTTTGTCCCCTTGGAAGAGTCCTACTTTTACTTATAACTCATGGGCCAGAACAGTGTCACAGGGCCACCCTAATGTCTGAGGAAGACTAAGAATGAAGCCTTGTGTTCAATCCCCCATCTCAGAAGAGGAGGGGACTGGAACAGTACAGAACTTGTGCTCAGTATATTTGAGGCCCTTGGTTCAGGAAAAAAAAGGGAAAAAATACAGTTGATGAAATATCATGGCAGGCTTTAAATCTGTCCATATTATTTACTCAGCCAACATTGTATTTTATTATGAAACCCATCCTATCCTTAAGAATATCACTGTTGAGTGGTGAAATAGACAATGTCTTATGTAACGTTTCAATGCTAAGTCTAGAAGTGTATGCCCAGTGCTGTCACCACCTTCTGGTAGGAGAAGCAAGGATTTCACATAGTATTTATTCTTGACAGTCTTCAAGGATGACTAGGCATGGTCTGGGAGTACAGGGAGCTTTGCAGAGGAGAGACATGACTAAAGACACAGCAGTGTGAGTGTTCACCCTTACGCATCATTGAAGTGATATTTTTATTGTGGCTTCTTTTTTCCATTTCAAATTAATGGCTTCATATTTTATACATTTGATGTTTTCTAGTTTTTGAAATCTTTTATGTTGTTCAGATATTAAATGTGATAAAATTTTAATTACTATTTATATACATTCTAATGGGTATGATAAAAAGATATCACAGATGCTAATTAATGGACCTGTTATATCAATCAGTGATCAAATTTCTGTCTACATTTAGATGTATCTTAATCTACAGTCACATGTTAATATGTTAAACGTTGTCAAAGTGAAGTTTAGGAAGACATTTCATTTGCTGTATGCCACAGTTAATTTAAGCTGGGTTTGGTGGTATATGTCTGTAGTTTCAGCGTTCAGGAGATTGAGGCAGGAGGATCACTATGATTTGAAGGCCAGCCTGAACCCTGGCCAAAAGAAACAAAAACAATTTAAAATACTCTAGATCTCCTAATAAAGAATACTAAAGATCTATAACTGTCTTACACATTTCTCAGCAAATTTATTATTTTTGTTCAGTCTGTATTATACATTGCTCTAACCTGCTTCTGATCCCTTTTAAGCACCATGACACACACATATGATACATATTTTTCTATTCTAAGTGATGCAGAATATCCAAATATTTTATTATATTGATATTTTCTAAGGTATTAGTATAACCTCACAAATTTTTAAAACAAATGAGACAGGCCATAAATACATTTGGGAATATCTTATCAATGGTAGCAATGAACTCTAGCCTCCTACCATTTTACACCTAAGATTTCAACCTTAGATATTTTAAGTAAACCAGAACTAACTGAAATATCATTGAATTTAATAATTTTAAGAAACTTTTTTTACTCGAAATTTTTAAATACAGGGTGTATTTAGTTCCCGAGGAGAGAAGATCCTTATGGCAGATGCCGATGGAGCTACAAAGTTTCACGATGTTGAGAAATTAGAAAAGGGACTAAATGATCTACAACCTTGGCCTGTAAGTATGACATTGTATAAATGATACTCAACTCAGAACACAGGGGTTGTGAAGTAAAATTTTAAAAGAATTTACCTATACTTTTAAAAAACAGGCTTTTTGGTATGAAGTTCCTGTCAACTGTTACACTCTAACAGAACTAGTCATTTTGTTACAAACATTCAGTTAATTTCTGAGATTGACTTGACAGTTACTTAATGACTATCCCACTCTCTTGATTTCTGATTGCCTAACTTCTACCAGTGTTTTCGTATTTCTTGTGCATATTTAGTAAATTGTTTTTATTTAAAAGTATAGTTCAGCTGTTGTTTAAAAACATAGCTTGAGACTTACTGCAAAAATGTAAAAATGAAACTGGATACAGAAATCTTGTTTTGAATGAAGCAAACAAAAATAAAAATCATAAGGAAGTACAACTTCAGGCCATAATTTTTAAAAATGGAGTTGGAAAAAGAAAACCCTGGTATCATTCCAACTTTTCAAATGCCTTTCAGAGAAGGTAAGTTTGACAAATTCTGAGATTTTTACAGAATATTTTCTAGTCTACAGAGAATAAAACTGAAAGAATGAATAAGCACCCATGGTAGATCCAAACAGTACACATACTTATCAACAAAGCCAGGATCTTAGCAGAAGCAAGAAAAATTGCTAGAGCCATTTTCAGGGCTTCAAGCCAAGTTGGGAGCACAGATCCCAATGGTTAGATCCATTCCTGAGTGAAATATCTCCTTGTGTAGGACACTTGACAAAATTTTACAACACAAAGGAACTAGTAGCCCTGCAAAGCCACAGAGCGCTCTAGAGATAGTCCCTTCCCTTCCTACTGACCTCCTCTACCCACGTAATACTCAGGCCTTAAAATTTTAATTCAGCCTGACATGGTAGCACATACCTGTGATCCCAGCCACTCGGGACTGAGGTAGGAGGATTGCACATTCAAGGCCAGTACGGGCAACCTAGCAAAACCCTGCCTCAACATAAAATAAAATGGGCTAGTAATGTAGCTCAGGACTCACTGGGTTCAATCGCCAGTTCTGTAGAGGGGAAATTAATGGAGAGGAGGAAAACAGGTATCACAGAAGGTGGAAATATATAAAGGAGAATTTACCTATGCTGTGGGAGAGCTGCCCACGTTAATCAGTTACGTGTGTTTTGACTAAAGAAATAATAATTAATGAAAATAAGACTACAGCAACACAAATACCTGTTGTTTTAAGCAAAACACAGGGTGTAAAACTAAAGCAACAAATTGAGGGCCAAAAGAAGACCAATAAATAGAGCTGTTCAAATGAAATAGATCTAATGTAGAACCAAATATTACATATAGTTGTTAAAATAATCCCTATTTATTATTAGCAAAAAACATATGGCAGAAAAAAGAACAAACAAATTCAACAGGAAATACAATAATGCAAAAATAACCTGTCTTCCTAGAAGTATTAAATTACTCACTTTTTGTGGGTTTTAAAATACTATGTTTCTCACACCATCATTTATTCCCACATTACTTTATTTGTAGCAGATGTAGGTTTTTTAAATACCACTTGAGTTAACTAAGATAGTTATTAAAAGAACTGGCTATAAAAATATCCCTTTTACCAGTGCTGTTTGAACGGTAGCCAGTAGCTACTTGTGGCTACTTAAATTGAATAAAAGTTTAATTGCTCACTTCAAATGTGTGTGGCTAGTGGCTGTCTCATTGCATGGCATTTCTACCACCATAGAAAGTTTTCTTGCATGCCATGAACCATATGTGAAATGATTACCATGTATGTTATACTTCACTCTCACTTTAGAAAGTGTTTCTTCTACCTCCTGTCATGTAGTAGATCTTGATAGGCTACAGAAAAATCTAAATGGTGAAGTTACTGGATTTGATTCTGTGGGTCTCAAAGGATGCACAGAGACTCGATAACTTCCTCCTGTATTGTCCCTCTAGGTGTGGGAGCAAGGCAGGGGGTGTCAAGATTTTTAGCAGCTGACTTTGTCATTGTGCAATAGGCAAAGAAAATAATTTAACCAAAGTTAAGGAATAAGCCCAACAACAAACGGGAAAAAAAAAATCAAAATTGAGCCTTCCTCTTGTGAATTCACTTCTTTCTTTTGCGGTGGTGGCCCTCATGCCTGCTATGTAAGTGCTCTGCTCCTGAGGTAAATCCCCAACCCTTTTACAAACTTTATTTTGAGACAGAATCTCACCAAATACACTATGTCTGATTATTTCGAAGAGCATCACAACACTCCAGTTTGTTTGGAGTCAATTAAATTTTCTATCTTCTGTACTGTATAGGCTAGGAATAGTTATTTTGAGTTTTCAGACACAGCATTTTTCTTTTTCTTTTCATCCTGGCAGTTTTCTGATGAAGAGGCTTCAGTTTGTGTGGATTTGTTTACTATGTGTAGTACATTATTGATTCATATTGCCAACTTTCTCTTTTGTGTTACCATTAAACCTTGTCGCCTTGTCTGTGTGGTGATGATTTGTGTTTGGCTTTTGTTCATAAGTGTAGGTGTTGCTGTTTAGCTCCTTTAACAACTTACTGGATAAGTGTATGGTCAGACACTATCTTCAGTAAAATTGCCATTCCCTTGTGAATTCACTTAAGCCACATACTTTTTTTTTTAACAGAAGAAAATAAGAAATTAAAGTAAAACAGTTTCACAACAGGCCGATAGAGTAACAATAATCAACACATTGCATATTGTTATGTGCACAGCAGTTGTTTAGGATATGAGATATAGACATGAAACATACTTGACAAGCCACATACTTGACAAGTATCCTTACGTATATTCCCTAAGCCCTGAAAAAATAGTGACTGAAAATAATGAAGTAACTCTGAAAATAATGAAAAAGTAAGTCTTTTTCAAAAGTGTGTTATTACAATTCTATAACTGATTCACTAGATGGCAGTAGTTAACTTTCATGTCTTGTGCAATATTGTACTGTTTTCACAGGTTAATTTCTCCAGTACATTTTTCAGTGACTTCTTTTTCTTTCCTCTCAGCTGATTTTATTTTTTGTTGCAACAAAGAGAAATGTGCCTCTGCTTCTCACATGCATTTCCTTTTAGAGTAATCGGGTCACATGTTCTGATCTAATTATTACAAGGTCAACTTGAAAAAGTCACCTACAGTTCCTTCTCTGAAGATAACTGTTCTTTCATTGTAGAAAGAACAGAAACTAGCTTAAGGAGAAACATAGCCAACTACATTCTATCACCCAGAAATATAACCAGTGCTAGTACTTTTTCAATGGAATGATTTTTTTCTGGATATTTACATTTTAAAATATAACGGAGGAAGGTGCTTGTAGTGCTGGGAATACAATCTAGGGCTTCAAGCACTGAGCCTACACCCTCAACCCAGAGTTTTGCATACATTGATATGAAAATGTAAAAACCATAGAACAGCTGGTAGTAAGGGAAAACCTTCAGAAGTTAAACAGATTTTGTCATACGTACCTATCCTATATAGATAGATACACATAAGGATGCTTTTCTTTTGATGTTTCACTGAATTTTTAACATGTCTAAAAGTAAGTGAACAGTGTAATAAACCTCTATGCAGCCAACTCCAGCAGTTATCAACATTCTGATGAGAATCTTCATCCCTGTGTTTTTAAAGAAAATTTTTTTTTTTTTTTTTTTTTTTTTTTGAGACAGAGTCTCACTATGCAGTTCAGGCTGGCCTTGGAGCTCATTTTGTAGCCCAGTCTGGTCCCGAGGCTCAGCCTCCCAAGTGCTGAGATTACAGGCGTACACCACCACACCTGGCTGAAACTCTAAATTTTTTATATGAAAACTATTTGAAGAAAAATTTTTAAGTTTATTTTGACTTATAAATTATATTGTAATTTGAATGCATTCAGTAGATTAGCTCCTTAGCTTTGTAACTCTACTTGGATTTCAAATTTAGTTGTAATTCATTTGACAAACTAGTTTTGCCATTTAAAATTTTGAGAAATAAATTTTTAAGAGCTACATCCACAGACGTTTTTATTGTTTATGTACAAATTCATGTAAGAGGCTATTACATATAAAAATATGTAATATATGACATTCATGTGTTTGAAAATAATTCCAGATTGATTGAAATGGTGGTAAGGGACTTTACTGAAGCAGGTCTGCCTGCATGTGTTGGTAATTTTCAAAGCCTGGCATATGCATCTTCATTGTCCTATTTTCAGCTTTTTTTGTGTGAATGTGTGTGTGTGTGTGTATTATTAAAAGTATGTTTTAAAATATTTTTAGTAGAAAGTACAAACAACAATGAATTTAAACAGGAAAAAATTTTTAAGCGAAAAAGAGCATGATATACGAAGAGTAAATTTCAACTGTGATGTTTTTAAATGCAGAGAAAAAAATATGTACAAGATATTGTCACACAATGACTGCTTTTGAGTCATAATATATGACTTTCGTTGAAGCCACTTACTGATCCAATTATTTAAATACCAGATGACCAAAAACTGCATTTTTTTATTAATTTTCATAAGAATATAATAGGAAATATAAAAGCGACAGTTTTATCAAATTTATTCAATACAAGAATCGACTAGTTGAAATGCCATGTAGCCAAGCAACCCTTGGAATTGTCAGTACATAAACACTGCCCAAGTAATGCTTAGGGTAAACTCTTAAGTGGTTAAAGTTTTGTCATATGTATGTAGATTTATATACTTGCTCCTTCCTTTATCAGGAACATTTTCCAATTTTATTTTTGTGAATTGCTCAGAATTCAAGTAGTGTAAGAAGATACAAAATGAAACATGTTCCACCTCAGTTATTGTCAGAAGTAACTAGTGTTATTCATTTTTTTTGGAGGTAGATGTGTGTGTATATATATTCTTTCAGAAATGGCAAATTATAATATGATATGCATATACACTGCTTCCTTGTTTCCATTTAGCAATGTATCTTGGAAATTGAAGCATATTTTTACACAAAAGTTCTTCCTCATTCTTTCACAGTTTCATAACCCATCCTTTTGGATAAACATACATTTAACACTGAAATATTAACTTCTTTTTTTTTTTGCGTTGGGGATCAAACTCACAACCAGACAGGCACTTAAGCCACTGAGCCAAATTCCCAGCCCTAGCTTTTTGAGGCAGTGTCGCACTATGTAGCCAGGCCGGCCTTGCGCTCCCGTTGTAGCCAAAGCTGGCCTCGAACTCACAATGCTCCTCCTACCTAAGCCTCCTGAGTTCTGGGATTAAAGGCATGCACCACCACGCCCATCTTGAAATATTAACTTTTGCATGAAAGTCATTTTACACATACACATATACTTGTACTATGTAGGAAGAATGTTGGTATTGATGGGTTAAGTTATGTAAATGTAATTTTGATAAATTTTTTCTTTAGAGAATATGCAGGTACAATGTGAAAACTGCTAAGTTTTATTCACAGTGCTCTTGGTGTAAGTGTAATTGAGAATGTGTCTCCTGGCTTTTTTCTTGGTGGTTTCTTTCTTGTTAGTAATCGTAAAATCAACTTCTAGTTCAATGAAATATCTTTTTCTTATTTTTATTAGTATAGCCTTATAGATTAACTTAAGGATAACTGACTTTTGAATGCTGTTATCATAATTATGGTATATCTTTTGCAGATTTTTGTTTGCCTTATAGCATTTACATGTTTGCTTAGATATTACCACATTTCTTGTAAAGTTGATTTCTAGATAATTTTTTCATTGATGTCATAAATGCTGTCTTTTCCTTCATTGTATCTTGTACATTCTAAAGTATATTTTATGTCTACTCATCTTTTTAAATTTTTATTTTTTGTAGTATTTTTTAATAGCTAGCTTTGGATTTCTAAGGTGTGTACCATTTAGTGATAACACTTTGTTGACACCACTAATTTTTCTCAGTAATAATAATAACATAATGTTTTAATCAGAAGAAATATGTAAAGATAGGAATTTTAAAGAACACATGCCTCTTACATTTAGCCTTGTTCAAGTTAAATTCCATGTCCCATCAGTATGATTAGGTTTCTCAAATCTATTCGTAGTCTAAATTCAAACCTTTAAAATATTTTCCATCTTTTAAATGTTTCTAAAATAAAACATTTAATGTTGGTAATAAATATATTCATAATGCTACTTAAATATTGAATTATTTCATTGCTTTTTTGTGTCTTCAGGACCAAATGGCTATTGCATGTGGATCTCGAGCTCATTTGGAAAAAGAATCCATTGCTAAGGTGAGACTTGTTACTAGCTGGCGTGAGTCTCTAGCTTTTCCCTCCTCCTTTTTTTTAACAAGAAATAAGCTCTTTTGTTTAATCTCTTAAAAAAAGATTCCCTTACCTCATGTAAACATTTTATGAAAGATTAGCACTTTTCAGAGTCCTTTCTTTTTTTAAAGGATATTCCAAAAGGAAGTAGATTTTACTTTGCCTTCAACGATAAGTGCTTTTTTATTTTCTTCTTAAAGACAGAGTTAGTTATAAAGTTAAAGTTTGCTATTTAGTTATAAGGCAAACTATTCTCAATGTTGCATTTTTTAACTAGTTAGCTTGCCTTTAGATTTCAAATCTTGGCACACTTAAGTGCTATACAGGTCAAAGATTCCTAATCCAAAAATACAAAATACAAAATTGTGAGAGCCAACATGACGCCATCAGTAGAAAATTCCACAGCATGAATCCTTGTTTTCTGCACGAAATTATTTAAAAATACTGTATAAAATTACCTTTAGTCTAATCCCATAAGGCATGCATGAAACGAATGAATTTCATGTTTAGACTTGGGTCCCATCCCTCAAAATTCTCATTATGTATATGCAGATATTCCAGAATTGGAGAAAAAAATCCAAACTCTGAGACACTGCTGGTCCCAAGCTTCTTGGATATGGGATACTTACATAGGACACTTTAAACTTTGAGTATAAATATTTTAACTTTGTTTCTCTTAGAAAAACACTTT